>WEDG01007447.1:0-68803 GCA_017591395.1 Schistocephalus solidus | reverse complement strand
CAGGGCTCCAGTCTATCCCATTCAGTAATTCTTTCATTTTGGGATAATCCTCTTTCCATACATTTCTCTGCCTATGCACGACATTTGGTACAGAAAAATGACTGTACTTCATCAATTCTTTATTTAAACATCGCAACGCTCTCAGCCTGAACAACCGAATTAGGCAGTTTGTTCCATTCTTTTATCACACGCTAGGAAACGCCGTTGGCCCGCACTTCAAATTTGGCTTTGTTTGTATTTAGTTTGTATTGGTGAACTCTGCGATTTGTCATTTTTGCCAATTCATAAATCATGGTTATTTGAAGAGGACATTCAACTCGTCTGACAAGTTTGAAGACTAAGATAATATCCCCTCTATATTTCCTATAAGAGAGAGGAAAAATTTGAAGTCTTTCTAGTCGGCCCTCATGTGGTAGAAATTCCAATCCACTGACTAGTTTCGTCCTTGATTCGGACGCCAGTGGTTTCGCAATTGGGATGGTTCTTCCAAAAACTGACACACGTCAGTTTGACCGTCGTAATCCGACGATTAACACCATATTTTCCACAGCATGGTGGTGCAGGGACGGTAAATTGTGCACAAAATAAATTTTAATGATAGTGGACATGCACTGCATCTACGCACACTCTATTCCCCTACCCGCCTGTGCCCAGTGTCAAGACAAAGTCAAGAAGACTGAAGGTGGTGTCGGGCGCAGATGACGCATATCCCACGAGGTGGGAGAGTGGGATGCGGCATGAGTCCGTACTCTCGCGTGCCCATGTTGGGCACGTGCACCTCAATAGACGACTTCTAGCTAAATTAGAGGCTATAGGATTTAATAGTCCCCTTACTGACTTTGTTATATCATACCTATCTGATCAAAAACAAAAAGTTGTAGTGGGGTCCTCATACTCAAGTGCTACCACGATTGTGAATTGTGTCCTTCAATGTACCGTATTAAATAAATAAATAAATTGTATATTTAAGGCCCAGAGGGTCACACAATTACATACTTCGTATCGTTGTATGAATAAATACTAAGTGGATAATTGCTGCATTATGTGAGCAGCCATATGCACAGCATAAATAAGTAGTATGGTAAACATATCCGATTCAGAACGATTTGCCATTTTTAAAACAATAGTCAACAATCTTTGGAATATACAGTGAACTAAAAAATAGGAATAAAAAAACTCCTATGATTAAATCGGAAGCGGAAATCAGTGAGCCGCCAATAAAAAAAAAACAGGGAGAAAAAACTGTTTCATTAAAACAGTTAATACCTAGATGCAATGGGATAGTATTGTGATGTTGCTGACAACGTATGAAGGTTCCGAACGCTCCATGTCGGGTGAGAGATAATTTGGCAGCCATAGCTACTGTTTATAACCACCAGCGAAGCGGAGAGAGGAGGACCTCCTCGTGGATATCAGGGTCGAAACGAAGAGGGAAAAGTACAGGTTACAAGATCATAACCGAGATGTGACCTTGTTGACTGCATAGTCCACCACTCAAAGAGGCAAAACCATCCGAACCCACCTTGATCATCAATCGAACCTGGAAAGCATCGTCAGGGTTGTAAAATCGGAGGAAAGTATCTAGGTTGTCAAGAGTTGGCGATGCTAGTTTAAAAGGAGAGGACGAGAAAGTAAATGCAAAGATTGACTCTGCAGAGGAGGATGGAAATATTTTAGAGACCAATATAATATCAAGGGATCTGCCTCAAATACCAGGAGGATCCTTTTCAAAATCTAAAAGTTGCGAATTTGTGAAAAAAACAGACAATAAGGACTTTACATCTTCCGAAGTTAAATTTGCGTAATTGTGTTCTGAAAATAGCTAATGTAGACGACAACCTAATTTGCAGTGGAAGTTTATTCCATTTGAAGGCTGAGAACGGTTAGTTGTGTAGCTAAGGGGCGGTGAAATGATCATGGAGGAATTACGATGGTCAATTTACCGGAGTGAGAGTGTTAATTCATAGGAATGCAAAACTCTTATCAACAATTAAGCCAATAACGTCAGCAAGAAACGAAGAGGTACGTTCAAGATTTAAGATTTCACTTAGCTTTCGAAAATTTACCTGCGCACCTTTACCTTGGCTACGTATTAGTTCTTTTGTTGTTCTTACCTTACATACATGATATTTCATTGATAGCTAAAAATTCTCAATCTTTTATTTATACTGATAACCTCAAATGTGGGAATTCCTTTTCTTACTTCACGGCCGAACGATGCCTAGAACAAATTTATTTGGACTTCAACTTTCTTTTGGCGTGGAGCTCCACATGGTTAATGGAATTCCCGCCTTCTTAGTGTTGCTACTTGAGTTTTGGGCCTGTAAGTCTGCCGCAACCTGTTGCACTATGACTGAATGTTCCTCCATCAAGGACCAATAAATTAAATCTTTCGCCTCATGCCGATAGAATTACGCCAAAGCTGCTCAGATTTGCGGCTTTATTTCTTATAATTTCTACCTTCCTGAAATCATATTAAGACTTTATCGTATTTTTGTACTTCCCATTCTTAGATTTTGCTGTACTTTCTTCGGTTTAATGAACGAATCTAGCCGTTCAAAAATTGAAAATGTCCAAAGACATTTCACAAAAAAACTCCTGGATCCACTTATTTCTCGTTTTTTCCCCGTAAGAAATTAATTAATGTCACGGATGAGTTTTATCGCCCTTTATCTTTTCGCCGTAGGTTGCATAAACTCTCTTCGATTCCCTTTGCAAAACGAAATTTCTGTTCTGCCCTTGATTCGACGTATTTTTAAGCAGGCTAAGAGGCTAATCGAAGAAACATGGCTAGCCGAAGAGGTCAAATATGTCGCAAACCGTTCGTTTAAGGCTGCCAAACGTTTTTCATGCGCAATAAGAACCCATAGTAAAACATGGCATCCCGTCCTACCGGACTCCGTTGGCAATCCTGTTGTCGATGACAAATTGACGTCTGATAGTTGTAACCTTTTCTTGTCCAAAGCATTTATTGAAAATTCGGCCGCTCCCCCTCCGCTCATCCAGGGTTGTACCGGTGCCGTCCTCGAAACCATAACTTTTACCCTCTGGGACGTAACCGTAGCCATTTGACGTTTTCGTCAATCTTATAGTCCTGGACCAGATGGCGTACCGATCAGTATTATAAAGGCGGATGCTAATGATATTTTCCCGTCACTTCTATGTAAGATATTTAATCAAGCTCTGGAAAGTGAAACCTTTCCCAGTGTGTGGAAGGAATCGCACATTCTACCTATCCCCAAACATGGCCAATCTATGTCATTTGACGATTTTCGGCCAATCAACACACTGTTCGCAGCTTTGAAAATCCTGGAGACCTTGATCAAAGATAAGATGATGTATCACTTAACCGAGAATAACCTACTGAGTGCAGCCGAGCATGGGTTCCTCTAAACAAGGTCTGGTGATACCTGTCAGCTTTCTTTCTTTGATCATGTTCTACAATCTAGGGATAATGGCTTTGAACTTTACATAGTCTATTTCGATTTCACCAAGGCCTTCGATCGTGTTGACCATGCAATTCTTCTCCTGAAACTCTCCTCTTTCGCTATATGTGGTAAAGTTCTGAGCTTGATTTCTTCTTACCCGAGCTCTCGCAAACAATATGTTAAGATCTTCAATGCTATCTCAAACTCGGCACGTGTGAGGAGTGGAGTTATTCAGGGTAATTTGCTAGACCCGCTTTTATTTTGTCTTTTTGTCAATAATGTACCAGGTTTATTTCGGAATGGTAGGCCCTATAGGTATGCCGACGATTTAAATGTTGCCTATCGATACAAGCCAGCAAATCGCGATACTGTGCATGATCTATTCAAAAATTATCTCGAGGCTTTTGCCCAGTGGTGCTGCCCATGGCGCTTTTCAATTCCTTGGCACAAACGTTCCGTTATGGTTGTTGGTGACGACCGTCAGCTCAACTAAGCAAATATGGTCACGATCTAAATGTGCCTGGCGTTGTTACTGATCTGGGCATATAATATTCCAACGGTCTCAATCTTTCAGACCATTGCGCCCTGATTGTCTCCCAAACACGTAGAACTGCCGGGTTTATCCTCCGAAATTTTAAAACTATTGATATTAGACTCCGCCTGTATAAAATATATGTAAGACCCGGCCTTGAATACTGCTCGTTTCTATTTAGCCTTCTGCGCGCTAGCGAACGGAAGAAAAAAGAATCGGTTCAGCACTTCTTCACGAAAAGAATTTTATCGTTGGTGCACCGTAATCTGTCGTATCAAGATTCTCCAGGCCTCTCCGGGAAATTTCCCGAATCACATCGCATAAATAACGTTCTTCAAATACAAAATCCGAAATCATCTAAATTTAACTTATTTAATCCTCCACAAGCTCGCTCGCCCCATAACCCCACGGGTCATCTTATACCCTCAATTATATAACCTCAGGCAGGTTTTCCGAAGGACGTAACTCAAACCCAGACCCAAAAGCAAGATAGCACAGGTCTCAGTTATCGCATACTTCCCTCGCCAAAAATAAGCAAGCCTCTCCAACAGGCAAATAACCGTACCATGTTAACCGATATACAAGACCTGACTTTCCAGCATTTAATTCTTATAGCTGCTTGCCCTCTCCCACAAGCCCCTTAATTCCATCTAACTTCCCATAATTCCGTTTTAACCACCAACAGGCATATCCCGGTCGTAACCCCTATGGTGGTTCGAAACCGGCAAGTTTTATTCCTTCACCTTTTATATATCCCTCTCAGCCTTTCGTTAATGACGTTCTATATACCAATCTTTATGGCGCAGTTGGCAATTACCCTCCAAGCCACAATAACTTCCAACTAAATTACTTACCTACAAATTTTTTTATTAATAACGATAACCCTAGTTTGGATACTCGAAATACCCGAGATGTCATATTACTTAATGGTAGATCTGTTATAAATAAGATGGCCCAACTGAGAGCCATTGCTTTCGAGTTAATGCCTGATGTTTTATTTAGAATTTATTTAGAATTTATATTTGGTTAGCACCGGCAAGGCACTGTCTAAGAAAACATTAGTAACGAAATAAAGTTATGACAATGTGTGCAGATAAAATGTACAAATACATAACTTGTCCTGCTATGTCAACAGTTAGCGATGTTTTAAAATTAATGGTGAAATAAAAAAAAATAGGCAGTGAAAAAAAACTCCTACCACAAAAATGGAGGCAGAGTTCGATAAGCCTTCATTTTTTAATAGAAGGTAGGAGAAAAACTGCTTAGGAAAAAATGGTCAGGTAGTAGACTAGGGTATTACGGTAGTAGCATTTCAGAATGAGATAATGAAACGTCGAGGTGATTCGTTCTTGATTACTTAGGCGTACGAAACAGAATCTCACGAAAATGCGTCAATGAACTTAAGTCCTCAGCATCTTAGGATCCAGAATTGAATTCTGATGATGGTTAGTATCCAAAGAAACGGTAGCATTTTAGACTGTGGACCACCGAATGTGTACGTCCGAATGACGTCATCGGTTGGATGACTGGTGATATAAGGAGACATCATAGTTCATGGGCGACCCGAAGTAGCGAAAATATAGTTTCAAGAGGGTCACTTAAATTCCTGATGGTCCTTTCTCCGAGTCATGGGGAAAGCTACTGGGAAAAGATGAGGAAAATAAAAGGTTAATAGAATCAGTGTTTGGATATTCGAACTACGCTACATGTCATATTACTTAATGCTAGATCTGTTATAAATAGGATGGCCCAACTGAGAGCCATTGCTATCGAGTAAATGCCTGATGTTTTATCTGTAACTGAAGCTTGTACCCATCCCTTAATTTCCGACTCTTTTCTTGTCATCGTTCAGTACAATCTCTACCGTCAAGACCGCACTAGTAAGCGTGGTGCTGGTTGTCTTCTCTATATTAAAGCTTCATTTAAGAACCTCCCGTTTGATCTAGACGTTACGTCATTCTCTGGTAATTACTGCTTCGCATCCATTATCCTGTCACCCTGGCAAAAGGCTATTCTCGGATGTATTTAATACCCGCCTAATTTATCATCCGATGATGACGCAAAACTTTGGAAAATTTTTAAATTGGTTTCGGCGTCAAATTGTAACATTAAAATAATCGCTGGGGATTTTAATTTTCCATAAAATTGACTGGATTTCAAACTTTTGTCTATTCAGATTTCAGCCCTTCCTAGATACCATTAATTTTTATAATTGGTCACAGCTTGTCCGTTCTTCAACGAGAGACAAGCATATTTTAGACCTGATTTTCACAAATGAAATTGCTCCCCTCTTCGTTGATTTTAGGCAGGGCCTCTTCCAAAGTGACCATACATTAATTCACTGTTGCTTACCAATTGTCTCATAGAAAAAGGCTAGCGCCGTTCGTACCTATCATGCTTTTGACCTCGCAGATATGAGCTTAATTAAGAACTTTTTGGACTCATTGGATTGGCAGCATCTCTCCTCCATGAAGGATGCAGCAAGTCTTTCTGACTTCATGTCAGTCGTTTCAAATAACATCCTGGCTTTGTGCCAACCGAAATTGTGAAGCCCTACACTTCGGAATCCACCGTCCCCCACTTTCTTTTGCCAAGACTAAAGAAATTGAGGAAGCAATTAAAAGATCAAAATACTAGTTCGTTATCTGTACATCTAAGGATTGCATGGATTTTTGAATTAGCCTCTAATATTCGGCTTGCAAGGGACAGACAGAGGGAATCATGCGCACTCAGCGAGCCAAACTCTGCAAAATCTTTGTATATTGTATATTTTGAAGGGTTACAGGCATTGCCCTTGATGACCCTATTAATGTTTAGTTATCATTGCATGTGTACAGTCAATATAAAATGTTGTACATTTTAAAATGTTTGAGTCAAAGCATAAGATAACTTCAAATGCGTTTTCACAGCCATAGGCGAAACATTGTGGAAGAAAAGTAGAGCCCGAAAGATTTAAAAGGCTGGTTTTAAGAAATCATGCTGTGACAGTCGTCTTTTGTCAAATACAATGCAATCAAGCCTTCTTTTAAATCAATAATGCTTTCAGAGTTAACCATCTCGCTTGGTAACGAGTTCCAAGGTCGAACCACTCGTTGGCTAAAACAAAACTTTCTGAGGTTCAATCGCGTGCGTTCGCTATTAACCTTGTAAGGATGACCACGCAGATGAGTTGTGCAGGCAAAGTCGAAGAAATCCTCCGATCTCAGGGTGGAATCTTGGCCCCGGATAATCCGGAATGTCCAGAGCAGGCTACACCGTAAGTGCCTGTAGGAAAGAGGAAATAAGTCAAGCTTTTTCAATCTGTCTTGGTACGGTAAAGTCTTAAGACCGTCAACCATCTTCGTTGCTCTCCGTTGCACCTGTTCGAGGAGGTCAACATCTTTCTTCATCCACGGTATCCAAGCTGGTACTCCGTAATCTAAATGTGGTCTCACAAAGGCGCCATAGACTTTTCCGAATAGATCAGGTGGGAATATTTTAAACGCACGTCTGATCCAATGTAGTGTACATGTTGCCTTCTGGACTGCTTTCTTACAGTGTTCTGAGGGCATCAAATTCACAGTTGTCCACATGCCCAGATCTTTGTATGTTTCGACCTCTTTTAATGCAGTGCCATTAATAAAGTACATGTGTCTCAGAGATACTTTTCGACCGGCGCTTAGATGTAGGATCACGCACTTGGATACATTAAACTTAAGAAGCCACTTAGCCGACCAGGCACTCAGTTTGTCGATATTCGATTGTAACCCTTTTGCGTCATCAGCGCAGCTGACTTCAGTCCATATTTTAATGTCATCTGCAAACATGACAGCTTCACAATCTAGGTCATTGAGACAGTCGTTCACGTAGATTAGGAAGAGTAGGGGGCCCAAAACAGAACCCTGTGGAACACCACTTTCTACTTTTACCCATTCTGAGCTAGAGTTTCCAACAACAACTCTCTGTACTCTGAAAGACAAGAAACTCTTGATCCAATTGAAAAGTTTTCCTTGAATTCCTACGTTCCAAATCTGTTGCTCAACTGTTCCGCCATCGATCCTGCTCTAAACGAGGTTATGAAATACCTCCATTACTTAATTAAACTAATAACTTCGTTCTCGTAGACTCTGACAAGGCAGAATTGTTTAGTGCATTCTTTGGAAATAATCTTAAGATGGAATTTGAACCGGTTCCGACGTTTCAGCCATCCTCATTTAATGTTATCAGCACGATTGATTTCTCCATAGAGTTAATTCGTAAGCAACTAATGCGTCTGAAAACTTGCACTCTTCGGGGACTGACGGTATTCCAAACTTAATTATAAAGAGAGTGCCGAGCGTTCGCCGATTCTTTAGCCATATATTCTCAGTTTATCTTTTAAACGGATTCTTTCATGACTCATGGAACACATCTATTATTCTTCCTGTCTTCAAGTCAGGATCTCGTTTAGACGTAAATAATTATCGAAGCGTTCACAAAACCCCCGCATTAGCAAAACTTCTTGAAAAAATTATTTTTAATAAATTTCTCGACTTTTGCTTAGAAAATAAGCTCTTAAGCGACTCGCAATATAGTTTTCTACCTGGGAGATCATGCGAAGTGTGTCATTTAGCTTTTCTTAACCTCGTCACTTCCCTTCGTAATGAGCAGCAGTCAGTGGTTGTGATCTACTTTGACCTGAGCAAAGCCTTTGACAAGGTACCGCACAGGCGTCTTCTGGTGAAACTGTAATTCCTCGGCATCCGGCCTCCTCTCCTTGACTTCATTGGTTCCTACTTGTCTAACCGCAGCCAGAAGGTCTTAGTAGGTAATAGCTATTCGACGCCTCAGCCGATCAAGAGTGGCGTTTTTCAAGGCACGTTTCTAGGTCCCCTTCCCTTCATTCGGAAAATAAACGAAATTTCAGCTTTACTCACAAATTCACAAAATGTCGTTTACGCTGACGATCTCAAGTGCATTTATTCATTTTCTAAAGACACTGCCAATAGTTGCTTTGATAAAATCAACACTGATCTACTTATGCTCTCACGTTGGAGCTGTACTTGGCAGATGAAATTTTCTCCATTCAAGAGCATTTTCATGTGTTTTGGCCCCACCAAGCTTCCTGGACCCCTAGTATTTCAAAATAGTACACTTTTAGAACGATCAACCATAAAAACTTAGGTCTAAGCTACACGAATAAGCTAGCATTATCGCCTCATGCAGATCGAATTTCTGCAAATCTGCTGAGATATGTGGTTTTATATCACATAATTTCTTTCTTCCGGAAATAAAGTTACACCTATACCGTATGTTTGTTCTTCCTATCCTAGAATACTGCTGTCCCCACTTTGGGCTGATGAACGCCTCTGACCGCAGTAAGATTGAAAGTTCAGAGGGTTTTTACTCGAAGGCTATTTTCTCTTCCTGGATACAGTATCTCTTAAACGGATAGATGCCAGTTAGCAAACATTAAATTTATGTGGGTTAGAAAACTCGAAACCGGTCTCTGCTTCCTGTTTCGCGTTAACTATAGCCCAAATCTCCCATGGATTAACGCTCTCACTCCGGTAGATCGACCCTATGCCACTCGTTATTCCTCCATGATCATTTCACCAACACTTAGCTCCACAACTAACCGGTCTCAGTTTTTGCCTCCAAATATGCTTTCATCTGGAATAATCTTACACTGGAAATTAGGTTGTTGTCTACATTAGCTATTTTCAAAACAAAATTACGCAAACATTTAACTTCGGAAGATATAAAGTCCTTATTGTCTGTTTCCTTCCCAAACTCGCAACTTTTGGATTTCGAAAAAAGTCCTCCTGTTATTTTAGGCAGCTCCCTTGATCTTATATTGGTCTCTAATTATATTTCCATCATCCTCTGCAGAGTCAATCTTTGCATTCCCTTTTTCGTCACCCCTTTTAAACTAGCATCAATAACTCTTGACAACTTAGCCAAAACAAAGACTAAGTCGTTGCATGCTTATTAGAAGTCTGATTGCTGAATACTATTGCACCTTCGCCTATTTATTTAAGAATATTTATGAGTTAAATGCATTCGAATACAATCCTAAGAGGTATGGAAAACACAAACGCTCAGGATTCATCTGCGCGGGAAAAAAAATTGTAGCGCGGGCAAGTATCAATTCCAGGTCGCAGATTCGTGCGGCGACGCACCTAAACCCTCCGTCACAATCTCACGACAAATCGGCAAGCAAAATTGTTTACAAACAGAAAAAGATGACAAAGACAGATATTCTGTAGCTACTTCTCCTCCTGCCAAGCACGCAAAAAGCCTGATAACACTAATGAATTTCACCTACGAGGAAGAGAAGTGCATGGGTTGTTTAAATATCTTGAAGAAATTCATATTGATGAAGAAAGACATAAGTAACTTGAAACAAGAAATGGCCCATCTAAAAGAGAAGGTTCATTGTTCACCCGGGTGGAAAAAAACACCCGTTACAACGAGAATTCAACCAAAGAAATAACCTATGCAAATACAGCTTCCTCACGAATACCTTATGTAGAGCTTAAAGAAATTGCGTCTAGAGAGCTCAGTAAATCAGTAGACACTTTCCTTCCTTCGAAAGGGAGATCAAACCAGCTCATGCACCAAAATACTGTCATCCAGCTCAGACAAAAACCGTTATAATCTAGATACACAAACATATGCGACATCGTTGCTGGATGATAAAAATGGGCGAAGTTGAAAGAGCTCGTCAAATTTGAAGGACCGAAGACTAAGAATTCAAAGACGAAAAGGGCCAAGCTGTTTTCACAAAAATGGGTTTTTTATCCGAAAAAGCTTGTTCTTACCGAAAGATGCTCAAGCGGAATCCTCCGTTGGTAATACAGGATCAAGTGCAGAACAAATGAGCAAAGTTCCCAAAGGGGGTTCACCATTAACTTTAGGAATCGTTGCTGGTACTGACGTAAATAACATTTTCAACCAGAGTTTAATTCTTCCTGATACTAATGCTCTATCAACAAATCAGAACTCAACGTCACAAAACAGACATTTCGACCGAAAAGGCAATCTCTTTATTAAAGGGGCTCTCGAGTCCACTTCTCTGATTGCAAAGGAAAGGGTAGAACATGACCTCAGTCTTTTCCGAGCATACTCATATTCGATACTTCAAGATGGCGAATGCGTTATCGTGCACAAAGCATTCCTTTTAGGGAAAGTGGATGTTTAACATGAACTATCATCATCGAGGCCTCTTTAAATCATTCTTGAAAGTGATAATCAGGCTTCACACCTCCTAGAACGTAAAATGGCTTTCCGTAGCTCACACAGGGATGTATTTTTTTCAGCTGGATTACGAAACCCATGGAAAGGCACAAAATGAGGATGCTGAGAGCAGAACTGAAGAGGAGAACTGAACATGGGGAAAAATGGCTCCAAATAAAGGACGGAATATAAAATTGATGAAGAGGTCTTTCTTGTGGCAGACCCCATACATAATCTAGGTGGGTCCTCGCCGAGACGGACACTAAATACGAAGAACCCAACTGTACAGAACTCGAATAATAAAAGAAAGCCACTCCAGAACTCGGTGGGCCACCACTTATCAGAACTCCGCGTGGGTCGAATGGACACCAGTTCATATCGGAAAGCAATGACAGACGGTAGCATTCAATCGCACGAAATGCGCAGACGTTTATGTAGAGAAGTTACCCAGTGTTAATTGAAATTTGTATACCAATGCTCAGAATCTCCTTTCAAAAGTAGACGAACTCAATGCACTAGTCTTATACAGAACGCCTGAGGTCGTTGCCAAATACGGAAACGTGGCTCAAAGCCGAAATCATGAGATAGCGAGGTTTCGATAGATGGATACCAACTCTTTCGAAGAGACCGATAAAATAGGCAGGGAGGTGGAGTGGCCGTATATGTTAGGACAGGAATCTCGGCAGTCGAACGAGCGCACGTCATCTTCCTTGAATATGAATTCTCTGGATAAAGATTAAAAATGAGAGTTCACAAAACCTACAATTCTTGACGATATACAGACCACCAAACATTCCAAGTACCGCCGATGAGTCATTCCTCCATTTGCTCAAGGAAGTAGCTGGTAACCAGGAGGTGCTTATTGCTGGAGATTTTAAAGCACCTACAGTAGACAAAGGTAAATCTGACAGTTAACGGTGCGTCAACTTCCTTCGGCCACAAGCTAATGGATCTCACTCTCGACCAACTTCTGGTAAAGAAGGTTATCATTCCAACGAGATTTAGAGAGAACCAGAAAGCAAATTGCCTGGACCTAATATTTACGAAGTACTTCTCTGACATTAGTGAAGTTTATTCTAGCGCACCCCTCGGTAAGAGTGACCATAGTACGCTGATGTTGGGATTACTCACTTTATTCCCAGCCCCAGAATGGAACGGAATGCAAGTGAAATATATGGAAGGCTGATTTAAACGCGATGAGGAAAGAACTGATGTCAGTGAAATGGGATTGTTTGCTCAAAGGAAATTCAGATGATGACTGGCGATTCTTTAAGACGATTTCAGTCGATCTGATTGAGCACTTTTGTCCAGTGAAGGTGCAAAACAGACTAATCGCCCCGCCTGGTTATCAAGAGAGCTTAACAGGCAGTTAAAGAAGCAGAATAAAAAATGGAAGGGGTTCAGGGAAAAAGGGTCAGCAGAGCATCAACAGGAATTTCGTCATCAAAGAAATGCTGTTAAAAAATGATTCGTCAGGCAAGGAAGAGCTATGAACCAGGAATTATTCAACAGGCTGAATATAAACCAAAAATTTTATTCCATTATATCAATAGTCTATTAAAACAAGGACCAAGTCGCAGTACTTATGGGTGGGAATGGTGTTGAAGGCGTTGAAAATTGCGAGAAAGCCGAGCACTTGGATCAGTTATTTGCCTCAGTATTCACTATAGAACCTGAACGTCAGCTTGACCATGTCATCAGTGGTGTTATAGACGCCGGTCCCGTGCTTGAATATATACTCTTCCCGGAACCACCCGTGGAACGTGGACTGCGAAATCTGAAAGAATCTAAGTCATCTTGTCCGGACGATTTACCGGCAAAGGTCTTGAAATAACTGGCCGGCGAACTCTCCAAACCACTAGCACAAATATTTTATTCGTCATTTGAATCAGGAAAACTGCCATCCGAATGGAAGGCAGCAAATATATACCCCATATACAAAAGTGGGGATCGATTTAATGTCCAAAATTATCGGCCTGTCTGCCTTACCTCCATTTGCTGTAAAATAATGGAATCAATAATTAAGAAGGCAACCATTAAGTTCCTTGAGGAAAACCGATTTTTCTCAGAGTTCCAGCATGGTTTCAGACAGAATGGCTCCTGCCTTTACAGTTTATTGCTCTCCACAGGCAAGTGGACTCATGCATTGGAGGAAGATGGTAGGTTTGATGTCATCTACATTGATTTCAAGAAGGCGTTTGACAGTGTCCCACACAAACCGCATATCTATAAATTATCTGAAATCATCGTAAGAGGAATGCTGCTGACATGGATCGCGGATTTTCTTACAGAAAGATTGCAAACTGTTTGCGTCGATACTTCGAAGTCAACACCTACTCCCGTTCTAAGTGGTGTCCCTCAAGGCTCCGTCTTAAGGCCGTTACTCTTCTTAGTGTACATAAACGACTGTTTGAACGACCTCGATTGCAGCCCATCATGTTTGCTGACGACGTTAAATTGAGGAGGGTCATCAGATCTGGTTACTATAGGCAGGCACTTCAATAGGATCTCAAACGTCTAAGCAACTGGTCTGCTCGTTGGCTCTTACATTTTAACGTTGGAAAGTGTGCGGTCCTATGACTGCGTGCCAACAGCAACAGTGAGGCGGATGATTCCTACCAATACATTCTCAATAGGCAGCCCCTTTAGCTTGTCAAGGAACAGAAGGAACTCGGTGTTCTAATAACCTCCTCACTCAAACCATCTTCACACTCTTTAAAGCCAGCTAAACGCGCGTCACAGGTCTTATTTGTGCTCAGATGGGGATTTGTGCGGATTGATAAGAAACTCTTCCGAAAAACCTAGGGGGCATTTGTTCGAACTCACTTGGAATATACCATCCAGGCCTGGCATCCATGGTTTCAGAAGGATTGTCTACAGCTGGAACAAGTGCATGTGAGGCTACGAAGATGGTCGAGAATCTTACTTATCTGTCTTACGAAGCCAGATTGGTTAAACTTGATTTGTTTCCTCTCAATTACAGGCAAGTACGTGGTGACCTCATCAAAACCTAACGGATTATCAGAGGCCGCGATTGTGCTCTAGAATTTGCTGACTTCTTCGAATTGGCTAAGACCGAACATCTGCGTGGTCATTCCCTTTAAAGTGCAGAGGAATTTCATCCGCAGGGAACGCCTTTTCACATAGGGTTGCTGGAGCAAGGAACGGACTCCCTGACGAGGTGGTCCTTCCAGAAACTGTTGACACATTGAAATGCAAACTTAATACTCATTTGATGAGAAACTATTGTACATATAATGAAGATTGTGTCAGCCGTGGTAGGTTGCGCCTGGTCCACACATATACACTAGTTTATTTTATTTTATTTATTTATTGCCAGTTTACAGGCAAGGTCAAAAAATATACACACCATAGAGGGTCAAGCTGACAGTTAAAAAACTCCTGATCGTTGTTTTAGGTGTTTTCAGGAGAAAAAACTGCAGCTTATTGAGTAATTAAAGTTCAGGACAGGGACGCGTTAACACAGGTGCCCGGTGAAGAACCTCTCCATTCAGTGTTACGGATCCGGTATTCTGCACCAGCAGGTATGTCGGCGAGCGGCTGTTCGCTGTTGACTGAGAAATAAGCCGATTGAGATCTGCAGAGCCAGCAATATTGCCCTCAGTATGAAGTCCAGCACAGGATTCAGAGTCCGTGAACGCCATCAGAACCGAAGAGAGCTTCCACAGAGTCAGCACCCAAAAGTTTTGGAAGGCGTCCTGAATGTAGAAAACTAGGGACAGTTCGCGTAAACAAGGGATAGCTTTGCTAAATTTCGATAATTCTAGGTAGCTTATTCCAGATTGCTATAGCGTTTACCGAAAAAAATTGTCGGTATCTAACTGTCCGTACCAAAGGAAGAAATAAAAATACATTTCGATGACTGGTACGACGAGAGTGCTCGAGGTGCCTCAGCCACCTCACTAACGCAAAAACCATCAGGGAACCAATTGCCCAAAGAGATGTCAGAACTGATTCCGTAATGCCCAGCGTTCTCACTATTGAAACCAGAGTTACCGAAAATCATCAAGAAACGGAAAAGACATACGACCTTGACGTTAGAGGACACGCAGTTAGGCACATAAAATTGACAAACGCAAGAGGAAATTTGGTTGGCGCCAAACTGAATTGTTTGTATACAAATGCACAAAACCTTTTATCAAAACTTGATGAGTTAAAAATTTGCCTTGCCAATGTATCTCCGGATGTGATAGCAGTAACCGAAACCTGGCTGTCGGGCAGTATTTGAGATAGCGAAATAACATTGTCTGGATACCAAATATATCGGAGGGACAGAGAAAACCGACAGCGTGGTGGAATAATTGTGTATGTGAAAGACGTTCTTATAGTGTCTGACAAGACGAGCAAGTTTGCGTGCAGCACGGAAGCCATATGGTGGAACATCAAGGCTCTTGGTTTTCCATGTCTGGATGTTCTCATTGTCTATCGGCAACCTAGGATAGACCAAGTCGCAGACGACCACTTGTTGGAACAATTAGAAAGTTTATACATTCGACCTAATGTCATTATTATGGGTGACTTCAACGCACCAGGAATTAACTGGAGCACTGTTCAATCATCATGCCCGAAATCGAATTTTGATTATGTTTTTCTGCAAAAGACCTTGAAGGCACTCCTCACACCAACCTGTCCCTTTCCCCACCAGAACACGTGAAGGACAAAGGGCTTACTCTTTCAACCTGGTTTTCACGAAAACATCAGGCAGCATTGACGAGATTATTTCAATGCCTCCACTCGGTCATAGTGATCGTGTGGTGTTTATGTGGGACTAATCCTTATTCTCCGTTGCGCCTGCTATAGAGGAAAAAAGGCGTAACGTTTGGCGAGGAAACTTTCATCAGATGCGAGCAGATGTAACAGACATCAACTGGACCTCAATGTTTTCGAGCACCGTGAACGAAGATTGGGAGTCCTTCCGAAATTTACTTCTGCAACTTATGGACAACCACTGCCCACTTACGAGTGTCCATCAGAGCAAGTGTCCTGGGTGGCTAGACAGCAACTAAAAAAGGGAAATAAACAGGAAGCACAAGTTGTGGAGAAAATATTGTGAGTCTAATCAAGTCGCCTATTTTAATAAGTATAAAACACAGAGAAACAAAATGAGAAGCCTTATTCTTAAAACGCAAAAAGAATTTGAGAAGACTTTGCTGCAAAAGGCAACGCAGAATCCAAAGTGAGTCTACAGTTACTTCCGTAGATTTACAAGGAATAACATCAAATACCGCTGGTTAAGACTGCCGTGGGCGTCGAAGTTTCTAAAAACAGGGAAAAGCCGAGAACTTTTCACAGTTCTACCACTCAGTCTTCACAAACAAGGCAAGGTTCATTCGTCCCTCAGTGGATAACCCGCCAACTGCAAGCATTAGCCACATACTATTCTCAGAATTTCTGATCCAAAAGGAATTAAAAGAACTAAAAGAGTCGAAATCCCCAGGACCAGACGAGCTGCCACCCAAGCTTCTGAAAGAACTCGCCAATGAAATTTCCGCAACTCTGTCAATGCACTTTCAAAAGTCATTTGACTCCGGAACACATCCTTTCGATTGGAAGCTGGTGAGTATAACTCCCTTACACAAAAGCGGTAGCCGGGCGTCAGTGACAAACTACAGGCCTATAAGCTTGACATGCATCCTTGGCAAGATTATGGAAAGGATCATCAAGGGCGAATTGGTGAAATTCCTAGAGACTCATAATTTGTTATCAAGCTGTCAACACGGGTTCAGAAAAGGAAGATCATGCACAACGAATTTGCTGTATTCGCTCCAGAGGCGGATCCAAGCACTTGAAGATAGACACGTGGTTCACATTGCCTTCATTGACTTTCAAAAGGCCTTCGATACTGTGCCACACGAGAGACTGCTGTACAAGTTAGAAAGAATTGGAATCAGAGGTAACCTCCTCAAGTGGATCGAAAACTTCCTCGTGGGTCGGCGCCAGGTTGTGTGCATCGGCCAAGAGAGGTCAAGTTCTGCTGCGGTCGAGAGTAAGGTTCCTCAGGGTTCAGTACTAGGGCCAATACTGTTTTTAATATACGTGAACGATTGTGTCAGGAATCTCGAATGTTAAGCAGCAATGTTTGCTGATGACATTGAAATCTGGAATGTAATCCAGAGCCTTGCTGACGAAGATAAACTGCAGATCAACCTAACTCGGTTGGAGGAGTGGTCGAATCATTGGCTTTTGCGTTTCAACGTCGATAAGTGTACAATACTTCGCTGAGGCAACCCATCTGGATATGCCGAAAGTAGAAGTTACTTTCTCAACGGTGAAGCCTTAAAAAACGTGGAAAACCAAAAGGACCTTCGTGTGCTGACGACCACCACCTTAAAACCATCGTCTCACTGCTCGAAAGTGGCGAAGAGCGCAATTGCGGTGTTGCATGCCATCAGACGAGCCTTTTTGGATTTCTATGAAAATCTCTTTGCTAAGACTTTTGGATCATTCATTAGGCCGCATTTGGAATATGCTATGCAAGCCTTGAAACCCTGGACAGTTCAAGATCAGAACTGCCTCGAAAGAGTACAGAGGAAAGCCACTAAAATGGTAGGAATTCAAAGCTCCTTGCCATATCCAACCCGCCTAATGAATCTTAATCTGTTCCATTTGAGTTATGGGCAAATGCGTGGTGATCTCCTGCAGACATTTCGCATTGTGAAGGGATTGGATTGTTGCCTGGAATTCTCGGACTTCATTGAATTTGCCGCCCCGCCCAATCTCCGAGGTCACCCATTGAAACTGCGTTTCCAGCAGGTGAAACTGGATGTGCACAAGTTCTCCTTCTCTGTGAGAGTGGTAAAACCATGGAATGCCCTCCCTGAAGACGTTGTGATGTCACCATCGCTGGAAAGGTCAAGGTCGAAGACGGTTGGTTCAAATTTGAAGATAAGTTAATTCTCGAATTTTAAACCTATTTCTTCGTTTCCTGTTGAAAATATTAGCTTAATTACTGACAATTTATTGTATTTCTACATCATTATCAGCTGCACACACTTGCAGTTATTACGATTGCAAAAGGGCAAAATATAAAGTTTTTAAACTTTTTCACCCTACATAGCCTCATTAAAGTTCTAACCGATTTACGTCAAAAGGACGGAATATAAAGGTTAGTTCTAGAAAAAAAGTTTAAATTTTGTAAGTTTAATTTATTTCCAGCGAAGAATAATTTGCAGTAACTGGTTTACCAGTTGATATAATTTTTCATCCTGCATAGCCTCTTCGCTAATTCTTTTTTCAGTTTAAACTCGTTACCTAGCAGATATTTGCTTGCAGTGCCTTGCTTAAAACACATATTTCAAATATTACATCTTTTATTCCGCAAAACGTCACTAGTGACAATTTTCCTTTCGTATTATCGATTTGAATAATACTTATATTTCAAAATCAATATGAAACCCCAGTCAGTACTTAGACGCAAACATCCTCTTCGCGTAAATCTTCCACTAGAGCAACCCTCCTTAAGCATGAAGAAATTAGACCTTGACGCCCTGGAAAACTTTAAATAACTTTATGTCTAAATATGTTTCTCTCTTCATGATCCTTTGTACCATTTTTGAGGGAAAGTTGTCTTCACTCACTTCTCAACAATGCGTGAAACTAGAGCCTTTTATAAACATGGTCAGTACCGAGTCAATTGACCGACATAAGAGAAGTTTCAATTTTCTTTTAAAAAAACGTCCCCAAGAGTAAAATCCCCCTGGACTTTGCATTTCATTTCCTTTACTCATGCGGCTTTAACTTTAAAGTCACTGAAGCTAAAAGGTTGTCTTCCCGTAGCAAAAACCCGCCAGTTCTGGTCAAACTTTTTCAGCGATTGAAGTTGACCTTATTTTTCTCTAAGCATGAGCATTCAGCTCAATATTTGAAAACAAAACTAGTTGTTTATTTGTAGGGATAAAACCCCAATGGAACGTCGGGTTTCACCCTCATTAGCAAACACTAAGCCTTCGTCTTCACCTTCAATATCATAAGTTATCTCAGAGGTTTGTCCTGTAGCTAATGCAAGCCCACGGCCCTCCGGATCGACAGGAATTTCAATTCCAGCTGAATCTTCACCCGTTAACCTTGTTCCTGGTTTGAGTGAAATTGTGTCAAAGCCACTTCTTTCTCATCGTAAGCAAACCATGCCTGCTATAGCTGCCAAATCTACTAAACCTAAGAAAACTCCTAGTAAATCTGAATCATTGGCTAATCCAGGCATTAAAATCAGTTATGCCATTACCGATGGGAAACCTGCTAACCCCTCAGCATCTACAACAGCTGCGAACGCTAATGTTAGCATCCTTCCCAACCCAAAAGGTGGCCGAAATCCCCAAATAATTAACGCTTCTAATTATGTTACTAGTTTTTCGAAATCATTTATTCCTTTTTCAAATGCACGTTTTCCGCCAATTTATGCTAACTTCCCTCAAAATCTCATTTCTATGCCACCCCCTATCTTTCAAATGCCACAATATAGCCTTCCTTTACAAGGTTTTCATCCAAATATGCCGTTGTACAATAATCTCAGTTCTCTTAACAGTAACATTTCGACAAATTGTAGACCAGAGCAATTTTTTTCACACCTTTCGTTTCTTCTTTCCAGTTTTCTTTTCCACCACCAAATTATCCTTTTTTATAAATACTGATGAGCGTAACCTGCAGCTCAGGAATACGCTCAGCTTAGTTTCACTCAATGCGAGATCAGTTGTAAATAAGATGGCTGAGCTTAGAACCGTAGCCTTTGGGCTTGATCCAGATGTGCTGTGCATCACTGAATCCTGGGCTCACTCTCTTATTTCTGACTCAGCGCTTGAATTATATAATTTCAATTTGTACCAACAAGACCGTGCTGAAAAACGTGGCGGTGGTTGCCTCCTTTATATTAAGTCGTCATTTGTACATTTTCCTTTTCAGCTGGCCATTTCGTCCTTTTCTGGAAATGTATGCTTTGCTTCAGTCATCCTCCCTCACAATAAAAAAGCGTTAATTTGCTGTGTCTATAATCCTCCGTGTTATTCTGGCTATGAAGGCGAGCTCTGTGAACTATTTGAAGAAGTTGCAGACACTCAATTTGATGTCAAAATAATCGTCGGCGATTTCAATCTGCCAGACATTGACTGGCAGGCAAATTCCTCTCCACCTAAACATCAGAAATTGGTCGATACTATTAACTTTTCAAACATGTCCCAACTGGTGAGATCAGTAACTAGAAATGACAACATTTTAGATTTAATTTTTACAAATGATGTCTACCCACTCTTTATGAATTTTCATCATGATCTTTTCACATGTGATCATGCAATAATTCATTGTTGTTTTCCAGTCCCCCTTCTTACGAAGCCTGAGGTTAAATGCAATAACCTCGACTTTGCTTACACAAACCATGAAATGAAAAATAATTTCGTAAGCACACGAGATTGGCATAGCATATTCTCAATCAACGATCCAAACGTTTTCCGTGAGCTATTGCAGAGCCTCACAGAACAAATTAGGCTCGCGAGATATAAGCGTAGGGAGTCTCGGGCACTAAGTGATGGCAATTCATCCAAATCTGTTGCTCATATCTTCCATGTTCGATCATCAGCTAAGCGTCTAAATGTAACTCCGCCCTTACTCGAATGTAACAAAAAATTTGTTACAGACGATTTGGGCAAAGCAGAGTTGTTTAATTCGTTTTTTGCCAACCACTTTACCACTGAAACTAGGCCCACTCCCACAATTCCTCTGCTTTCAAATTCGCTTCTAACAACCATTAATTTCTCGCCTTCATGTATTCAAAAATAAATAGCTCACCTAAAAATTTACATTCGGTTGGAACTGATAACATTCCAAACTCACTTATTAAACAGTTAAGGGATTTTCCACCTTTACTAAGCAAATTATACTCAGTATTTCTCGAAAATGGTTTCTTCCCCGATTACTGGAAAACATCTATTATAATACCAGGTTTTAAATCTGGTTCCCGCTCGGACATTCATAACTATCGCGGTGTTCATAAAACGCCCTCTCTTGCTAAACTCTTCGAAAAATTAATTGCAAAACAAATCACAGATTTTTGCATAAGCAATCAAATTATCAACTTTTCCCAACACGGCTTCTTACCGCACCGCTCTTGTGAAACCTGCCACGTCTTTTCAAAATCTACTAACCTCTCTTCGTACTGATCATCTCTCTGTGGTAGTTATCCATTTGGATCTTAGTAAGGCATTCGATAAAGTGCCTCATTAATGACTTCTAGCTAAACTAGAAACTATGGGATTTCGAAGTCCCCTTACTGACATTATAAGATCATACCTAAATGATCCAAAGCAAAAATTTTTAGTAGGGTCCTCATACTCAAGTGCTACCCCGATTGTTAGTGGTGTCCTTCAAGGTACCGTATTAGGTCCTTTGTTGTTCTTACTGTATATAAATGATATTTCATCGATAGTTAAACATTCTCAATCTTTTATTTATGCTGATGACCTCAAATGCGTGTATTCCTTCTCTTACTCTACGGCCTAGAACAAATTCATTCAGACTTAGACGCTCTTTCGGCCTGGAGCTCCACATGGCTAATGGAGTTCTCATCTACTAAGTGTCGCTACATGAGTTTTGGGCCTGTAAGGCAGCCGCAACCTCTTATTTTTGAAGGTTGCCCTACGATTGAACGTTCCTCCATCAAGGACTTGGGCTTAAGCTACACCAATAAATTAGATCTTTCGTCTCATGCCGATAGAATTACGGCTAAAGCTGTTCAGATTTTCGGCTTTATTTCTTATAATTTCTACCTTACTGAAATTAAATTAAGACTTTATCGTATGTTTGTACTTTCCATTCTTGAATTTTGCTGTCCTTTCTTCGGTTTGATGAACGAATCTAGCTGTTCAAAAATTGAAAATGTCCAAACACATTTCACAGAAAAAAAACTCCTATTTCCGACTCTTTCAACTACTTCCAACTCAACAAGATGCCAGCTAATGAAGCTAAAATTTCTTTGGGTCAGTAGACTTGAAGCAGGCTTTTGTCTCCTTTTCCGACTTAATAATAGTTAAACTCTCCCACAGCTATATGTCATTACCCCCGTTAGTCTTCCTTATAACCTAAGAAATTCTGCACTACCTCCCCCCCTATGTGAGCAGCCATATTAACAGCAGAAATGAACAATATGGTATGCATGTCCGATTCAGAACGATTTGCCATTTTTTAAAAGCAGTAAAAAACTCCAACGGTTCAATTGGAGGCAGAGTTCAGCAAGCTGCCAATTTAAAAAAAAACTAGGAGAAAAAAACTGTTTCACTAAAAAAATTAATAGCTAGATGCAATGGGATAGTACTGTTATGATGCTGAGAACGGAGACTGCACATTTATCTTAACACTGATACTATTAACCTTATATTTTCCTCATCTTTTCCCAGTAGCTTTCCCCATGACTCGGAGAAAGGACCATCGGGAATTTAAGTGACCCTCTTGAAACTATATTTTCGCTACCTCGGGTCGCCCATGAACTATAATGCCTCCTTATATCACCAGTTATGACGTCATTCGCACGTACACATTCGGTGGTCCAAAGTCTAAAATCCTACCGTTTCTTTGGATACTAACCATCATCAAAATTCAATTCTGGATCCTAAGATGCTGAGGACTTAAGTTCATTGACGCATTTTCGTGAGATTTTGTTTCATACGCCTAAGTGATCAAGAACGAATCACCTCAACGTTTCATTATCTCATTCTGAAATGCTACGACCGTATTACCCTACTCTATCACCTGACAATTTTTTCATAAGTAGTTTTTTTCTCCTACCTTCTATTAAAAAATGAAGGCTTATTGAACTCTGCTGCCATTTTTATGGTAGGAGTTTTTTTGCTGCCTATTTTTTCTAGTTCACCATTAATTTTAAAACATCGCTAACAGTTGAAATAGCAGGACAAGTTATGTATTTGTACATTTTATCTGCACACATTGTCATAACTTTATTTCATTACTAATGTTTGCTCAGACAGTGCCTTGCCAGTGCTAACCAAATATAAATTCTAAATTTCAAAATAAAGCTTTCAAAGGAACCTTGACAGTTTTATGTTCCAAAACGAGCCTGAGCGCTAAGGAAGTTATCTTAACCCTCGAGAGTCGTGCACCACTTGTCATATTTTATGACCGCCTTTTGTACCTTTGCAACCCACACGGTTTCTCTTTATACCGCACATAATTTTACGTTACAAATAGGGTACTCAAAGGCCCATGCGTATTTCCCTCAATAAATTGAATTGAATTGAATTGAGAAGTAAGGGGCCTAAATGTACGACTGTTAAGTAGTTTAAACAGTAAAAATAGTCCCTTCTGTAATCTGAGGATCCACAGCGGGTCAAGGCTTTTATGTCCGCAGCGTTGTTGGCAGGACAGGTTTCGGTGTTCTGAATAGAAAACTCTTTTAGTAAAGAAGTGCTGAACTGATTCTATCTTCTTTCGTGCATTAGCGTGCAGAAGGCTTAATAGAAATGAGCAGTATTCCAGACTAGGCCTGACAAACAGTTTATAGAGGCTGATTCTAATGTTGACTGTTTTAAAATTTCTGAGAATGAACCCAGTAGTTTGGCGTGCTATCGAGACAATCAGGGCGCAGTGCTCTGACAGATTAAGACTACTAGAATATGATATGCCCAGATCCTTTATAACTCCGGGCACATTTAGATCGTGACTGTCTATGCTTAGGTGGGGCTGATAGTTGTCGCCAATAACCATAACGGTGCACTTTGCCAATAAAGTGAGAGGTGCCATGTGCGACACCACTGAGCGAAGGCCTGAAGATCCTTTTTTAAGAGCTCAAGTACGATATTGCGATCAACCGGTTTATATCGATAGACAACTTTTAAATCGTCAGCGTACTTAAAGGGCATACCATACTGAAAACAATCCGGAACATCTTTGACAAAGAGGCAAAATTGAAGAGGGCCGAGCACGCTGTCCTGAATAACTCCGCTTTTCACATGCGTGGGGTTGGAGATAACATCGGAAATTTTAACCCGTTGTGCGCGAGCATTCAAATAGGAAAACATTAACTTCAGAAGCTTGTTACCTATGCCGAAGGAGGCAAGTTTCAGCAGTAGGAGATCATGGTCAACACGATCAAAAGCCTTAGTGAAATCAAATTTAACGGTGTAAATTGCAAAACCACTGTCTCTAGATTGTAGCCCATGATCAAAGAAAGAGAGCTGGCAAGTGTCACAAGACCTTTTTTTCGAGAAAACCATGCTGAGCATTATTAATTAGGTTATTCTCTGTTAGGTGACGCATCATCTTGTCTTTGATCAAGGTCTGGAAGATCTTCGAGACTGCTGGTAGTGTTTTTATTGGCCTAAAGTCATCAAATGACGTAGGTCGGTCGTGTTTGGGAATAGGCAGTATGTGCGATTCCTTCCATAAAATAGGGAAAGTTTCACTTTCAAGAGCAAGATTAAATATCTTATACAGAAGGGACGGAAATATATCGTTTGCATCCGCCTTTAAAACGCTGACCAGGACGCCATCTGGTCCTGGACTGTAAGATTGACGAAAACGCCGAATGGCTACGGTCACGTCCCAGAGGGTAAAAGTTATGGTTTCGAGGACGTTACAGGTCCATACCCGGATGTTAGGAAAGGGGGCGACAGTAGGTTCACTAAACTTTCTAGACAGGAAAGCATTGAAGCTATCAGCAGTCCACTTAGCGTCAGCTATAGGGTTTCCTTAGGCGTCTCGAAGTACGGGGGACTGCGTTTTTCTCTGTGATTTTACTGTGCGCGATAAGAGCTTCGCTACATATCGATGACCCAACATTTTCATTGGTCAGATGTATTACTGTGAAAGTTTTTTCTATTGACATTTTTGAAAATGAGTAGCGAGCTCAAGGGCGAAATCCTACTTCCCTAAATAAAGTGACTTAATGTGAATGTAGGCCGATTTACGTTGTACACTGATATTTTTAAGGTTAAGTAGGCTCATGGTTTTCGTGGTGATGCAACATTCCTATTATCCCACATGAAGGAAGTCAAATTATGAGCTTATCATATTTATGACTAGTGAAAAATATATCTTTATACTTATATTTTGCGACGGTACTCACGAGCAATCGAATGTATGGGTTCGTTAAATTTGACTTGTTCAATGACATATATTGCTATGGTAACAGCCCTCGGTAATTGCCTCCGTGTGCAAAATGCCTCCAAAAGGAAAGTCTGCCGAACCTGATCAAAAGAAATTGGAAGGTTTGTGTGAATCCACTTTCTTAGTTGCTGAAAATTAAGAACAGCGCATAAAAGAAGAAAAGGCTAAACTCCAGGAGAAGTTGGAGCTTAAGAGAAAACAATATGAGGCGGAGATGAATGTGAGTGTCTTAAATTGCCAGCTAATCACAAAGTTGCATATAACTGAAAGACTAGTTTTCTGTGATCTTTAATGTTTTTTCAAAATGTGAATAGCTTTTTTACCCTTACATTTTTATGCCATTTGTATTCGCTATGCTTCAATGCTTTGAAAAAAATGATGGATCACTTATTGTTTTGACTTGCAGAAGATAAGTTGAATTAAGGCTCAGTTTGAAAATAGAAAGTAAGGGAGCAGTGTATTTGAATAAGAAAATCTTCAAAAAGCCATATTAGGAAACTCTGAGACTGTTTCTTTTGAATATATATCCGCTATCAGCCCCTCCATCAGAGGGGGGCTTTCGAAGAGCATAGACCCGTCGATTTTGAAGTATGGCTCCCGATTATTGCCGAGGCACGATGATCCGAATATATGTGTATATCAATGATAAATCAAGCATTATAAATATAAATCTATAAAATTCATGTTTTATCTCGCTTTTTAAGCTAACATTGTAGATATCGTATGAGAAGTTTTCTTCGGTTGTGAGATGCACGGTTGTGGGCGACAAGGATGCTTGATATCTTTGTGTAGTTATGTGACAAAAGGACATTTTCTAACTAAAACACTGGCTTCAGACACATTGGCTTTTAAATTCTTATGCTTTCGGAATCGCTATGCATTCAGTACTTCTTATTTGCTTGTAGCAGTGGTCCCATAAAACTCGCATTGTTCCTGCACTTCATTTTATCGGTTAACTCATCCTAAATTATCTGTGCGTTTCGTTATTTTTCAGCTAAAATCAAAAAAAATTTTTATGTATTTCCTCATCAGAGTAACAACACAATTGAGCAGGAAAAAACCTCAAATATGGCACAGTAATGGTTCAAATTCATCCTTAAAAGCTGCATGATGTCAAACCCTTGGACAGGGTACAAGTTGTACTCTATTTGATCTAGTTAACTTATTGTAGCATGAAAGGTTAACAAAACTATTAATAGACAAAGGGAGTCCTCCGTGTCTGAGCATTCAAGCTAACACACTTTAACCTACGTATGATTTGTCCTTGAAAAGAAATTAACGCCCTGCCTCAAGTGTTCTTTATCCCCATCGTATACTGGTCCATGTTTAAGCCATAGAACATAATTGCACCGCCATTCAATATGTAACTTGACGCTTACGTTCGTGGATCATTTGATATTAAATTTTTCATCGAATGTTGAAGGAAGACGAATTTTTGGGAGAATGATTGAGGAAGCAAAAGAAAAGATAGACAATGGAATTAGTAAAAAATGAGCGATTTTTATCGCTGGGAAATTTTCGTAAGGCACTTTTGACTTCACTTGGACGCCCTTTCAGACAGCACTGGAGTCTGATAGACTGCATGTTGTTGTTAACCAACAGAAACAGTGGAAAACTTAAGATAGAAAATATAATAAGTTGGCTCACCATTTTGGTTTTACCATCGCGTCAGTCAGCCAGCCATCTCGCAACCTCAGGCCAGAGAGATTCAATGTTCAACTTTCAATTAACGTAGGGCCTGTGAGCATCAACATGTTTAGAAAATTTTCCCCAGAAAATCCCGAGAAACTGGAATGAGAGTGTATGACTAACGTTTCATTGTTAATTTGGGTTAGAGACCAGAAACCAGTTGACGTATTTACTAAGAGGCTTTTCTTCTACAGCTTCAAACTGTTTTAAGAATTTATCATTGACATTTGAAATAATTGTTATCTTTGTGACTTCGATCATTCTAATAAATCTAATTCCCATACAGGAGCTCAGAAAACGGAAAGAAGAATTAGATGAGACCCGTGAGATTTTGCAAAAGCATCAAAGACTGCTTGAAAAAATCCAGCGAGAACGGACAAGTGAATATACGGTAGGCACATTTCCTCATGCTAGAAGTCTTGTGGATAGTGGCACAGGTACCTCCTGTGTGATGGCTTGCCCAATCCTATAATTGACACCGAGATCAACACCTATATGAGCCTCTGGCGAATGAATGAAACCAGAATTTCAATGGAAGAGGTTATGTTGGATAGCATTGATGCCATGAAAGTAAGATCATCTTATTTTGCATAAGGTTCTTAGCTAATAGACGAGTTGCAGACGCTGATTGCTGATCTTGATGATGGGTACAAAGATCGTCAGAGATATAAAGATGTAGACTTTTTCCACCTTTAATTATTGTGGTTTATAGATTATGCAGGAACTAAGAGAACTTGTGCAGGAGAAAGTGGATCGAGCCTGCGTTGAAACGCTTTCTAAGGCAGTCCACTTTGCCGACAAAGAAACCGCAAATTTACAACGCACCTGGGGAAATAATTGGCTATCTCTTTGTATGTGGGGAAATCTGTCAAAGAATCCAAGGTAGCTGCTTGGCGACGCTATATACCATTTTTTTAGAATAAAACGTTACAGTTTCGACAAAGCCGGAATATCCTTTGATATTCCCAAATTTCTTACCCTTTCGGAATGTGCTTTTCGAATCGTCTTTATGAAATTCGATACCTATTCAGTAACGTCACCCTCGGCGGTACCAAAATCTGTTCCTCGAAAGCGTGAGTATTTTATACTGCTATTCTATCCCAGTGATTTAGCTCCCTCTCCGCCACCAGAGACTCCAAAGAAACCCCGAAAGACGAAAAGTGGTGATCTTGTTACCAGAGTGGAGGAAAAGCCGACACCTGTGGTAATTTATTTTCCTATAGTCTATTTTGCATTCAATCGTATTAAGTAGGAAGTTATTTGTGAAAATATTTTGTTTTATAAGCCATACTTGTTTTACTGACATCTGCTGTCCAGAAAAAAGTTGATATTCTCCTGTATATTGCAAATATTGGAGACTGCTTGTATTCATTCTAGTGGAAAAAAATTCCGAATATGCTATTAAGTAGGTTGCGGTAGGTTAGCAACCATCGGAGCCTTTGAGTTTATAAGCGGGTGAAAAAATTCTAAGACATATTTTTTCACATTTTTACGCCTAAAGTTGATTTAAAGTATCCGAGTGACCTTGAATCGGAAAATTAATGGAAACCATTTCTATTATAATGTTAGTCGATTTGACTAGTCTCTAACTGCCCGAAAATCAATCGATTTTATTTTGGGAAAAACGCTATGGCCAGAGCAATCTCTCAAACTCAGGGAAGAGGTCCTGGTGATGGCACGTATTACAATAACGAGATTCCTAAGTGTGAACCACATATCCAAACTCTTTAATTTAAACTTAACATGGGATACCCAGAAAGAAAAAAACTTGATTTCCATGGAAGCTTATGGAAGTGCATCACAAGTCGATCACTTTCAATCGACTGGCCTTGTCATATGACGTAATAACTGTTTGGAGCGTCTAGATTCCAGTAAACAAGACACTGCTTTCTGAAAGGGAGCGTTTCTCATACTTTAGGAATGTCACTGTCTGTAAGAGCCCTGTTGTTGCGTAGCCTCGATACATTGTCAGTGAGTTCTTCACAGAAGGAATGGTCACACGACAGTGAGTGAACCTTAGAAGGCTGAAACACCGCTTCTGATGAGAAATGCTTGGCGACCAGACAGTCATCAACGCTGTGATGGCGCTCAAAGAGATCACACCAGCTGTTGGCATTAGCTGAGGCGTTGGCAATGAAGTCACCATGGCCACCGCATGCGGATGCGCTCAGTGCATAAGAACTGTTGTGAGTACAGTAGTGGATATATTTCGTCACCGCGATTCACAGACCAGGTCCCAATTAACAGTAGAAAATGAAAGCTGCTAGAATGAGCTATTTGTTCTCTAAAAAAGCCTGAACTGTTCTGACTGAAACTCCCTGTGTACGCATTACCCCTAGCTAATACTGTCTCTGATGATGGGTTCAATTTGGAATCAGAAACGTCAGGCGAGTAAAGCTCTTGTTCTAGCGATCACATCTTATTCTTCCCAACTGCTCTTGCAGACCCCACTGGCCACCAATCGTGTCTAGGATGTGTGTTGACGTTTTTGGGTTATGCCATACCAATTGCCCATGCTTTGTATGCTATCAATGGACTATGCGGAACAAATTTAAGGGTTTTACCATCTAGTCCGCATGTGAGAAATGTACCGATTCAACCATCAAAGAGTGTCCGTTTTGGTCATCTAGTTCTAACGGCGTTAAGTATTACCACAACCAAATCCAAAATGCCCAACGAATTAGCTGTCATTCTCTCTACGAGGTCAATTCAGATAATTCCACTTGCCCTTAAAGATTACCATTTCATGTTAATATTCCAAATCTAAACCAGCGAGGCAATGAGCCCATGACTCAATGGTTTAACCTATAATTGCACACATTGCGCGTCTTCAGTCGTGCCAAACATTGACTGTTTCCAGTGAATTCAGTGTGATTCTCTCATTCGCAGTAGTTGATCTTCATAATGGTTTTTGCTAGAGGAACCACAATGAACATTGTGGTACCAGAATAAGCATTGCGGAACTCACGGTTCCCACGAACGCTGTGGGCTGAATCCCAATATTATGTCTAGATATTTGCTTCAGGAGACGTTTTTGAAGTTTCATCAAACGTGGTCCCCTATGAGCCGCGACATTTTTTTCCAGTTTTTCGTACTTCACAATCTGGGTATTTAGAATTTTAGTGCCAATTGTTGAGGAAAAGATAACCTCTCCCGCTACTATGTGTGCTTTTGCATGCGAGATTCTTAGCATTTCAGGACTAGTAAGACGATGAGAATGGAAGTTGGCCCTTATAAATGTTTTTGTTCACTAAAAGCCCCTCTTTGCCGCTTATAAAATGTTTCATGCATGTGCTCACACCTCCAACGATGTGTGAAGATGTGATACAGAAAACCTTACCAGTATGCAAACCACGTTCTATCAACTAAAATTGAATATCACTATGCTGAAACGCATGTGATCAGATTTTCGAAACAATTTAAGTTTATATTTCCTTTTAGCGTTTGTTGAAAAAAATACAGATCTGGGTTTGACATCCGACGTATTCTTATGCGGTGTGTTCAGAAGCCGTAAAGTTCTGTGACGTTGTCCCTTGTGATGATTGGCTGTCCTACCGGATGTGATGGAAGTGTGACCGTAGCGTTGGCAGATGTGGGCTGTCGGTTTGTTACCAGCAAGCCCATAGCGTGTTGGCCTTCATGCAACCTACAGTTATTCTTAATCGACCAAGCTGACTGCTTGCGTGTGATACGGTTTATCTCCCGCTGTTTCCGCGTTGTCTACATCACCGCAGTAATTGATGATCGCACAGTGGGATCATAGAGGTCTAGAAAGTCAATGATTTGCATTCCATATTACCTTCTCTGTGAGCTGACCTGCTTACAGACAGCGCATCAACAGAGTCGTTGTCTATGACATTAGAGTCTATCGGTTCCTACGCAGTGTGCAATGCGACGTGCTAGAACCTACTATGGGCGACAGTTGAGGATCGCCTAGCGCCTATTTAGGACTGTTTTAAGGATTATTATGGGGTTTGTCTGATTTCGATGGCCGTCTCTCTGTTCCCCGGTTTCCATAGCCAGAACTCGGCGAAGTCACCCTACGATTATATATTGTTGCTATAGCATGCTACTAGAGTGGTCTTGAGTGTATATTGGTTGACAAAAATAAATATTAAATATAAATAAATATGATAATAATTACAAATTATTTATAAAATACAAGTATATAAAATATGAATATGAAAGTCTCAAAACGAGCCATCCCATACTATGTCTTTAGAATCCCTTTGGGATGGGCGATGACGAAGAAGAAGAGGAGGAGGAGGAAGAAGAGGAAGAGGAAGCACAGATACCCGAAGAGGACCGAATTCCCACGCCACGTACCTCTTTCTCATTTTTCTTCACGCTATATTCTTAAAACCACCGAAATACTTGCCTGCTTTCCATACTGGTAACACAAGCTGGCAGTTTTATTCATTCAGATGAGATAAAGTCGGGTGCCATTTTATGGCTCATTCAACAGTTAGCGATACCCTTACACCTACCCTGCCAGGCCTGTAATTGAAACCAAATTAATTTGAGAGAGAGAGAGAGAGAGAGAGAGAGAGTAATACGCTTTATTTGGACTAATGTGAGGTGTCTTTTAATCATCCTATCCACTAAAACAGTATAAGCAACGCCGGCAGCAGAATAGAACATTCGGAGGATACGTTTTAACATCAGCAAATTCTTTTTAAACAAAGTTGGAAAATAAAGTAAAGGATGAGGGGAAGAATAAATGCATGTATAAATCACCAGAAAAGGAATTGAGGTGTGTAATGGGAACGAAAACAACGGATATTGAGGCAATGGAATATTTTTAAATTTTTTAACCCTAACCCTTATATGAATCCTTACCAAAACGGCATCTCTAGCTATTAACTTAACGTTAAACCTAAGCTTCGTCTTAATTTTAACTCTATCTTCAACGGTAACCTTAACCCTAGTCCTAATCTCCCTGGTGTTTAGCGCAAGGTCACCTGTAGTACTGGGGATTCCTATTCCAGTGTCTTACCGGCCGAGTAAGTTGGTCCTTGAGTATGTTTTGGCTCACCTCTCAGCCGCCCTGTGGCCCATTTTCCACTTGGTGTTGTATTTTTGGATGCCCCGAAAACGTGCTGCTCAGTTGTTTTACTGGATCAAAGTTGGCGTCGTATTCACTCGCGGTCTGTGATGGTCGGGTTGCGCTGTCTGTGCACTTCTAAGTACTGTCGTACCTGCGGCTAACACACACAATCGACTGCCCTCATCACCAGTCGGTCTTAAGACACGAAGAGGTCACTGATATTTGGGAGTAGGTTGGCAGAGTGAGGCTTATCCTTTCCCACGGCCAGTAAAAGCAATCTCCAACGTAATAAATCTGACCTGTTATGACTCATGTTTAGGAAGACTGTCCATTTGTGGAAAAACGCGTTCCTTCTCAGGACTGAGAGTCAAGCTACAATTCTTCCTTCTTAATGCGATCTTTGTGACACGTGAGATCCGAGCAAAGGGGGCCAGGTCGTGTGTGGAAAGCGCAGACGGGCTGCATATTTTTGTCATGCACTGCGTTCCCACCCCTCTCCGGTTGTCTTGAATTCGTCTTGATTTGCTTTCAAAAAATTCGCGCGCAAGGTACTACTGTTCCACTTTGTGGTAAACCGAACTATTGTGGCTTTGCAGCTTATCCTGGAAGATAGGAAAGTTTCAAATGCGGCAGCATTCGCTAGGGCATATGTAAGGCACTCCTCTACTAAGGAGCTTTTTAAACCGGATCTTAGAAATGACAACTCTCTTTTGAATTGGCATCATTTCAAAAGGGGGGGGGTTCAGTGTCAGCCCCAGAACACTATGCATAGGACTAATTACAGAGGAGTTGCTGCACTAAAAACATCTATCCTGCTCACTGTCAAAAACCAGTGTCAGTTTGTGGAGTAGACATGAGAGCTCCCAATATTGGACAACACTAACCTTCCTAAATTAGAAGTCAGGGAAGACAGACGGGGTTAGAAGAGCTTTTAATGGGGCCGAAGAGCGCACAGGAATCGCTGTAAGCAGTTGCCGCAAGCTGCAAGTGTGTGTGTGTGTGTGTGTGTGTGTGTGTGTGTTGTGCCCCCTAAACGGGCCACGTGGTAGATGAGTTGGACCAACACGGGGGCCACATAAGGGCACGGCATGCGTTATTCGGGTTGCGCTCCCATAACAAATGCCGAACATGCAGGTGTGGTGGCACGCCTAGGGGCGGCTTGGACTTAAGGGACCCAGCCGCGCCAGCCACCTGCGTCCTCTCCCGCCTCCGGTCTTCTTGACTCTGTCTTGACACCGGGCTCAGGTGGGGGAGGAGGAGAGAGTGCGGTAGATGCAGCGCAAGTCTACTATCACTTTAAACTAAATCGCGCGCAAGTCACCGTCCCTGCTCAACTTTCCCATGAGCATACGGTGGACATCGTCGGATTACGACGGTCGAACTGTCGTGTGTGTGTGTGTGGTAGATGCGTTGGACCAACATGGGGGTCACATCAGGGCACGGTATGCGTTATTCGGGTTGCGCTCCCATAAGAAATGCCGAACATGGAGGTGTGGTGGCACGCCTAGGGGCGGCTAGGACTTAAGGGACCCAGCCGCGCCAGCCACCTGCGTCCTCTCCCGCCTCCAGTCTTCTTGACTCTGTCTTGACACCGGGCTCAGGTGGGGGAGGAGGAGAGAGTGCGGTAGATGCAGCGCAAGTCTACTATCACTTTAAACTAAATCACGCGCAAGTCACCGTCCCTGCTCAACATTCTAATGAGCATACGGTGGACATCGTCGGACTACGACGGTCGAACTGTCGTGTGTGTCAGTGTCCGCCGTTGAGAGTCTTAGACCCCAGCACGTGCGTGCACTTCTCTTCTGTACGCCTACAGCCAATCAGCTAATGCCACAGGTTCATTGGCTGGTGCCAAGTCGCGGCAGCAGCGAATCGACAGGGCGGGTAGAAAGGCCAACATGACTAGGTGCCGGGAGCAAACTGCCCCATGTTCCTTACAGAATCCTGAAAACCTCCGATAGGTTAGATGAAAGCACACCGTTTCCTTCACATCGCCAAGTACTACACACCGATCCCGTTTATCTAATTTCCGCTTCGTGACTAGTCCTTATTATTATGCCAGTGATTGGTTTCATGTGTAGTTTAGTAGCTCCTTTCACTTGTTCGGCTGTTTAGCACCCGTTGACTGGGAGCCCTGCCCGATGCCAGATGACGCCGTCGATCTCTGTGACTTCCACGTCATTGGAGGCGTGTTTCAATTCGACCTACTGACTCTGCCCAGACAGCCGAGAACCGGTCGTGGATGGCTGATAACCACCTGCGTTGTGCCTCCAAAACTGACACCCTTTGACTACGTCGTTGATCGCCCCGATGACGACGAAGGAGAGGAAGAAGAGGAGGAAGAGGATGCAGAAACTGAAGAGGCCGACGATGAGGAAGAAGAAGATGAGGAGGAGGACGAGGAGGAAGAAGAGGGAAATAAGGAAGCGTCACAGGGAGCGGAGACGCGAGGAGCCAAGGGGGGTGGCGAAGCGGCGACTGCGGCAGCTCCGGGTTAGCAACCAGAGTTTTCCGTTTTTATTCTCTTCCCCCCCGTCTGAAAGATGCCTAAGAAGTATCTCTTACATCGTTCTCCTATTTGGTTGGCGGAAATCAGGCCCGTTTGGTCACCGGAGGTATGAAGATACTTAGACTTTCCCTGGCTTCCGCCGTATGGGCTACGACAACGGTAAAGTGCGTGGTATACAGAACTTTTTAGAGCAAATTAACTGGCATTGTAGTAGGGTTAGATGTAGTTGAGCCTGTCAGTCCACGAGGATAGGATAAAATTGCTCTGCCATCCAGAATAGCTACTTATCGAGGTGTACAGCTTTGGAGAAAAATCGCAATGGAGGGTGACAACCTATGCACAGAAACTTAGCTTATCCACTCAAGGCGGCTTCTGTGCCATCACCTTGACGTTGAATTAGTGGTCTCATACAGTACAGCCATAAGTACCACCACGGCATCCGAACCTAACACATTTCCTGAAACATATTCCTATCCAAATTTTTCGCGTCGTATAACATACTACTCCCTAGTTTTGAGTAACATTATTTTATAATTGTTTGTCCGATGCCCTGCAGTGTGTCCGGGAGATAACCCTTTGTCCAACGTCCATTATATGTCAGCCTTTTTAATTTACAGTGTCACTGACATCAATAGGGAGCTCAAAGGCTTCGCCTATATTTCCCTTAATAAAACTGAACTGAACTGAACATCGTCCATTGTTCCAGGCCTGTGAGTGCCATCGCTGTCTGCAGTATGGTGATTATTGTGACGATGGCTCTTATTACTAATTGCCTACGGACTCTTTTTATGTTGCCACACTTCGGTGGATATATCGCTTACTGACCGATGGTTTACCGTGAAATATGCATTGACGAAAGTAAATTCGTCACTTTACGCAGTCAATTCTAGCTTGCAGATATTCTACTGGGAAACTGCTCTTCGTGATCACATCGGCCTAGTAAAATGGAGGAACAAAGTCGCCGCACACAGGTAGTAATCTCTAATGTCGTTTTTGTCAGGAACTTATTTAGAGTGGATTTCATGATTCACGAAATGCCACGAGTTTCACAAGAACATCGCGTACCGCAAAAACCGCCCATAATGCGTCTCCCAAAGTCTTATAGCATCAAAGAAACGAGTGTTCTTAAAAAGGAGGCATAAGTTGGTTTGCAATGTTAGATTCACAAACGTTAATATAACTAATCACCACTGAAAACTCTACTTTCAGAAACCGAGTACATTACTGAGCACCTAAGTAAGGCTATAAGGATGCACAAGGAAGAGAACGTGTGAAAAGGGAAACTTAATGGAACAAGTAACAAATACAAAAAAGGAGTATTTTGTTGATTGTCCGTTTGTATTTAAAGCAGCATAAAGTCTGCCACACATGGATATAGCCACTCTCTCTGCAGCGGATTGTTCAATGTGACTATTTAGCACAAATTCAAGTTTCTCTTGCATTGAAGGATTCTTCTTTGCCTCGTAAGATCCCAGCTGTGGGCAGGAATAAACATAGATTGGATGCTGCAGGCGAAGAGGCTGGCTGTTGTCTAAAAATTTACCTTATCGGTGCAAACGTTATTATATTCATGCCTTTTTAGAACTATGGATGCGAGCATTATCCTGTAAAAGTACGGTATACATTTGGCATCTGTGAATGCCGCTGTGGCCGTAGGCATCCTTTACGATGTCGAGTAACACCTTTTTATTTATGGTCTCCGTTGCCGAATGCCAAACCAGTTGGTCTCTGAATTTGATGGCCATCTAAACGTCAATCGTCAACAGTTGTTGAAGGCTGCCTTTGGCGCAGTGTGTTCTTCTGAAAAATTCTTCCAATATATGACTAAGTACCTGAAACAACTTAGAGTCGTCAACGAGTATTATTGAGATGGGGACAGACAAATGGCAGTAACACATTCAGGTTGTACCTGCTTGCGGTAACCTCTTAATTGTGAGTTCTAGGAAGTGACCAAAAAGCCCGACTTCTGTGTTTGATGCTTAGACGATCAGTCCTTCTCATTTGTTATTTTACTGGGTGCGCTGCTCGTCAAGAAGGTTAGTATTTCTGTCAGGAATGGGCACACACCGATTCATCAGCTTCCCGGAGCAAACAAATTTCGTATGGGTGGCTCAAGGGTCACGAATAGGCAACCTCCCGCCAGGCTGCAGTTGGTCAAGCTATAAAGCACAGCCGAGGACGGCAGAGTTTGGGGGTAACATAAGACGGAAGCCGTCGATGAATGCTCTGGCTAACGAGCCAGAAATGGCCATTTCAGTCTACCTTGTCTTTGTCGGCCCTGTTCATCTGTCTTTACTACTAATAGCCGCTGAACGCGTGCTGGCGGGACTCGAGAGTGAGCCGCAAGGCAGGACGGCACGAGTGAGTTCTGTTAGTGATCGGTGAGCCTTCATCAACGAATGCAAGTCAATTTTCTGGATCTTAATCGGCAAGCCAATGAGTTCGTGGTCCAATGGTTAGAGCGTTGGACTTCTGGTCAACAGGTTGCGGGTTCGAGCCTCGGGTGGTGCAGTACATGTGGTTGGGTATGACTGGCTGATGACAGCTAATGAGTCAGAAATTAGCATTTTAGTCTCACACACATGGCGCAGGTGTTCCACCACCAGGTTCTACCACTCCTGCATTAGTAAATACCCGATTTGCGGTGACCGAGACTGGCAAGTGTTGAGGCCTTCATGAACGTCAGTTCGATGGAGTTTTTATGACCCATCAGATAGACCCAATCTGTGAACTATCTGTGCCACGTGTGTGTATGTTTTTGTTTCCGTTCCCCTCGGCGGGTAGTAGTTGCTTTCGTAAAGAGTAAGCTAGACCACCTGGCATCATTGAAATAGCAGTATGAGCATGCAAACTTGTTTATTCTGTCTTTCATCTTTGTGTTTCGACCCAATTTTTCCTTCAACACCTGTTGACCAGTTTTCTGTTTGCAGTGGGAGTCCTAAGATCTCACGTAAATTTCGGGACAACTTAACTTATACGCTGACTTGCAAATGAAGTGAATGTTCCGATTTTATCGTAAGTAGCCTATTTTTGAAGATCCTTCGTTGCTTTACAGAGGTTCTGGGTCCTTCTAATTACAACTTCTCGCGTTCTTTTGTGCAGAATATGGATCTCTCGAAAGGGTCTGTGTGGATTTGTATAACTATTGCTGAGCCGAAAGGGAGTTTATCAGCTGCAAATTGGCATTAAGCGTACTGTGGAACATGAGTATTCCATCCTCTGTTTTGTCTTTGCCATTTTAATTAATTTTTCTCCTGAACGTAAGTAAAACACCAATTTTTCCTTCATATAGCCTCGAAAGTGCAAGGCGTTCTCGAAAAGACGGAAAAGAAGACCGAGGAGAAACCACCAGTGAAAGTAAAACTTAGGTCAGTTTTGTTGCTGCATCTACATGGCTGTATTTATAGAACATGATGAATCCAGTTACTAGTTATGAACAACCGAAAATTCCCGTCGGGAAAATTAGCCGAAGTGAGCTAACCGATAGAGAAATGATTTGGGGATGGCAAATGTCGAGCTGAATGTCTTAATGTTTCTGCATGGGGAACTTAGGTAGCGGCTCTTTCCAGCAGCCCCGACCAACTATATCTGCAGCCATCATATGGACCTACCAGATCACTTCTATCCTATAGCGAATGAATACCCTTTCAACCCAAAAAGGGTTGCATCGTGACTGCTCTAATATAATCTTAGTTTCGCGGTGTGGCTGGCCCATCGGAGTTTGACTCGCCCGTGGACAGGCAAAACTGTCATTGCTTTAAAGTTGCAAAAATTCCCATTAAATGATTCAAAAGACAACTTGGCGAGCATACGCGCTGCTTTCGATAACTTCTCTTTAGGTCAGTACAGTTATAGGGAAACGTTGGAACGCAGTAGAAATTTAAAACATGAAATCGATAATGTTCGTCAATGTGTGTGGGTTATCTGAGAAACGTGCATAGGGGAAGGGTGATAAGAGACAATTTGATAGGCGGCAGTAAGTGTTTTAAATTTCTACTGCGTTCCAACGTTTCTCTATAACTGTACTGGCCTGAAGAGAAGTTATCGAAAGCAGCGCGTATGCTCGCCAAGTTGTCTTTTGAAAAATGTCATTCTTTGTGTGCACTTAAAGTTAGCAATAGCGTGATCCAAACTGGCGTTAAATATGACATCGCGCAAGTGGGTGGATTGTATACCAGCAATGGGATGGTGGCATGAGTAACAAAACGTAAACGCTACGGAGCTAACATTCCTTTCGGTCCAAAAGTTGGTAAAATATTGTCTTTTCACAGCATCATTGTTCGTATTTTCCCGTTATCGCCTGCGACGGTGATATTGAATTGTCACAGAAAGCGAACGGACTAGTATAGATTAACAAGGGAACTTTCTGCGAAATTGCGGAGGTTTTACGATCTGTTCTTCAAAACCTATGCAAAATATTTCTTGCTTACTAGCGCGCATCATCTAAAGAGAAAAAAGGAGGCGAGTTAGACTCAATGATTTATCTTTTTAAATGTTAACCAAATTTCTGATATGCGCTAGGGATTAGGAGAGAGTGCTTAGGAATGGTTGTAACACCGATCATCGTGCGACATAATCACAATATTTCAGTCAGAATGTGATGCCGGCTTTTTAACGCACCTCTTTTTGACCGTCTACAAAAACCATGCTCGGTAAACAATGACTACTTAAGTAGGATGCATTTTTGTATTGAGTTTTAAAGCCGTTATAAAATCAAATATATTTTACATAAAACGTAAGCAAACATATTTTTCACTAATAGCAGAGAAATGTGATTCCCAGGTTATATGTCAGAAGAAGGAGCGTTCACTGGGAGAGGTATATTGGTTGTCTGACGTTTCGAGTAGTTTTTTCGTCTACCCATCTTCCGAGACTCGAGATTCATGCTCGCACCGTCCATTATATATCACTGTTCGCATTGCTCCTGGCCTGTCAACACTGGCTGTGCGCTGTGTCCCCTCGTGTCGCCGGTGTCGTCACCCCCGCCGATCGCCCGTTCTGCCGCGTCAGCTTGTGTCGGCCGAGGCGTCCCACTACGGCTTGGTTCCCCCCGGTCGTCGTCAAACCTGCTGACCCCGCGTGGTGCCGCATCAGCCGGGGTTTCATTGTAGCGTGGTCTACCCCAATCCTCATTGACTGCAGAGATAGTTGGTGGCCCCAGATGTTCCATGCCGTAACGGTCTCCTGACGGGAAGGCTCGTAACACCAGATAGGGGGCCAGCAGATTAATTTGGCGGTTGACTGAACAGTCGGTAGACATCCAGACTTGCTTTATCTGCTTTGCGGTGTGATCGTCACCTCGACCCACAATTTCAACGGCGTCAAAGTTAAAGACGTGCCCCGTCAGCGCAGCATGGGTTGCCGCCTCCGACTTTGGGTCCAACCTTCCTACGGCCAACTGATGCTCCTGCATTCGCCTTTGTAGCTGTCACCCGGTTTCTCCAACATAGTTGCATATCTCGCAGTTACACTGAAGTCGGTAGACGATGGCTGACTTTTCCCGTTTAGGAATGGGGTCTTTTGGGCGCATCACGTGCTGGCGGATTTTTTAGGAAGGCCTGTGGGCAACTCCTATTCCGAGAGGCCTAAGGGATCTAGCTACTGTTTCGGAGATCCCTTTCATGTACGGAATACTCCACCATGACTTTGGCTGACAACTTTCTTCTTTTCGCGTTCTCGGTTGCATTCGATTCCGTTCAATGCACTTTCGTGGATAGCCGTTGGCTGCGAATAGTTCCCGGAGAAGCTTCATCTCGTCCCATTTAGCAGCTGGCGTTCTGCAGTGACTTTCTACCCGGCGGTATAGCGTGCGTGTACAATTTCGTTTGTGTTGCATCGGGTGCTTGCTGTTGTAACTCAGCATTTGAAGCGTGTTCATCGGTTTTCGATAGACTGAAGACGCCATTTTGTCGTCCGGTTGGCGGCAGACGAGAACATTCAAAAACGCAAATCTACCCCGGCTGATGCGGCACCACGCGGGGTCAGCAGGTTTGACGACGACCGGGGTGGAACCAAGCCGTAGTGGGACGCTGCGACCGACACAAGCTGATGCGGCAGAACGGGTGATCGGCGGGGGTGACGACACCGGCGACACGAGGGGACACAGCGCACAGCCAGTGTTGACAGGCCAGGAGCAATGCGAACAGTGATATATAATGGAAGGTGCGAGCATGAATCTCGAGTCTCTGAAGATGGGTAGACTAAAAAAACTACTCGAAACGTCAGACAACCAATATACCTCTCCCAGTGAACGCTCCTTCTTCTGACATATCACCTGGGAATCGCATTTCTCTACTATTAGTGAAAAATATTTTTGCTTACGTTTTATATAAAATATATTTGATTTTATAACGGCTTTAAAACTCAATACAAAAATGCATCCTACTTAAGTAGTCATTGTTTACCGAGCATGGTTTTTGTAGACGGTCAAAAAGAGGAGCGTTAAAAAGCCGGCATCACGTTCTGAGTGAAATATTGTGATAATGTCGCACGATAAGTACAATGGGAGGTGCGAGCATAACTCTCCAGTCTCTGAAGATGGGTAGACGAAACAACTATTCAAACGTCAAACAACCAATATACCTCTCCTGGTGAATAGTCCTTCTAAAAATATTTCTCCTTGTACTCATAGGGAAGCAAATCCTGTCTTCAGATTTTTTAATTAACGGAGGGTATTTTTTGGTTTTTTACAAAAAGTTTTTCAATTTTTAAATAGTTTTAAGTTCAATCTTCCCTGGCGTTTGCGTTTATAGTTTTCATTCTAACACCTGTGTGCTTTCCAGTTAAGGCAAACCATGCATTTCGGTACGCAATGGATATGAACTATGTCGTATACTTCACGAGGAACATTAGCAAACAAATGGATGTGATGCTACTTGAATGGGCACCATACAGCCTTAAAATCTATTAATAAGAACCGTTTTAAAAACGAAAGATAGCCTTTCTTCTATTGCCTAGCACTCCAATGAGTACAAGGAAGGATATTTCTGGCCTGTTTTCTATAAAATATATTTGAATTGATAAGGGCATCAAAAATCGATTTAAAAATGCATGCCATACAAGTTACCAGTTAATTATAGTGTGGTTTTTGCAGGCGGTCGAAAATAAGTGCATTCAAATGCTGCATCCTGGCCCGTCTGAAATATCAGGGGATTATGCCAAATAATGATCGATCTTACAGCCTCACCTAACTAATCCATCGTATTCGAACACGCCTTTCAGAAATTCGGTTAGAATTTGATGAGATCGGTCCCTCGCTGCATAAGAGAGATAGGGAGAGGAATGAGCTTCATTTTGAAAGTATGCTTCAAAATTTTGGGCCAAAATGGTTCCATTCTCTGTAACAAGAGGGTGAATTAACAAATTATGCAAGAGTTAAAATGTTTACATAAAAATGAAACCTATTAGGGCGGCAGTTCCAGGCGTAGTTCTTGTACTTTTGAATCTTTATATGTAAGGTAGCATGTCAGAAATGGCAGTATACAACGCTAGTATGCCAAGGTAAGTAAAAGATATGCCGAAACATATAGCTCTTGCTTGCAAAATCTCAGTGGTTCTTCTGTTTTGAATAACTTGCAAGCTTCATTTTGAGTGAACCTTAGTGCCATCGACGTGAAAATCACGCACTACAAGTCCCCTTATTTTTATTAAGGCTGCCGGCCTGCTTGATCATACCAGAGGAACCTCTACTTGCCTGCTGGGATCCAGAAACCATGTTTTGGCGAACAGATGGCATAGTTATCGATAAATTTAACAAAGAAAAAAATGAAATCACATTCAGAGCGGCTGTTTTTGGTACGCTGGCTGTTTTCCAGGAATACCATTTGAACATGCCTTTCCTGGTAAGTTGCTTATCGATTATCTGTGCGCTCTCTACTTACTTCATTTTGACCTTGCTATCGGAAGCGGAAAAATGACTAACTTTTACTACTGGTTGCTCAGCTGTAAAACCGGTGACCTAAATCGGGAAATCAGCCTAAATTAACAAAAAATCATTAATCAATCTGAAAGTAGTCCGACCGCATCCATCAAAAGACCAAACTAATAATTAATGATCTACAATTGAGGAATACATCAAATAAGTATTGCAAGTTCTTTTTCGTCGATTAGAAAAAAGCAAGCTTTTTAATAAAAGCTGATATTTTTAAAACGCGAAAATTCGTATCACAGTAGACTCAAGTTTTAGAAGTACATATTTTTGTCCATATGAATAAACGAAATAAACAGTGGGGGCACATTAACGTTTAAACATAATGTTTAAACTATCTTCCAACAATTATTGTAGCCCAATTTGAAGTGCATAATGTTCGATCAAGTGTTATATGTTCTTTTTGGGTGACATCAATGTAATTTGCGCCGTTTTTGTATTGCTGGTGGTGCGGTCAATCCAATTTTAGAGGATTTTGCCTGGTTCCATTGATAGAGAAGTCGTAGGAACAAAAATTTCCATAAGATTACATGTTGACAGACCAGCCAGTGCTTATTACATTTTAATAGAAGTGGTAGATTCAATTTTAAGCATTCCAATTTGTTTATATTAAGGGAACATTTCTTCCTTTGGAATTACATGCAGTTTTTTTTCTGAAGTGTCAGTGAATGCTTTATGATTTTTTGAGTTTTCAATCGATTGCGCATAAGGATAGGTTCTGTGCTGTGTATTTATCCAGATCTTCAAAATAAGGTATTTATTGAAAGCACTTACCGAAGTAGTTAGTGCTTGGACGTCCTTTTTCATGCAGAGGGCCGTTTAGGTGACATTTGAAAACGCATCCAAACATGAAACCTCATTATTTTAAAAGTATGCGAATGCAACAAATGTCGAAGCTGAAGAGGCTTTCGATTAATTCATACACTTTGCTATCTATTTAAATGTGCTTTAATGCGGTTTTCTGCTGACGGATTTTCACATGCATGACCTAACTTGCATGCAAAAATATTACTGCTATTTGGCATTTGAAAAGTAAATTAAAATTAGAAACGCCTACTTTATATGCTTTTAGTTACTGCTTGATACACCAGTATACGGTTTTAGCTGTTCACACAAATTTAGTGTTGATGATCTTTGACATTTTTTTGCAATCCGAATCTTGAAAAAAGACGGTAGTTGAGGCCCCGTCACTTTGGCTTTCATGCGTAAATGTGCCTAGACTATTTGACAATCGGATCCCTAACACCTCACTAACAAAAAACAGCGGGATACCGCCAAAGTTAAATAACTGGATAAACGATATCGCAAAATAGAAAATAACAATTGACATCCAGCGTTGCTTGTCCACTTCATTCGGATCCGACCTATCGAGGTAACATCCTCCATCGTAAAGTCGACAGCTGATGTCGTGCGTAGATTTGTTGTGTAGTTCCCGCTGGACCCTTCCTTTGCGTATACCAAAGCTGGGGGTCACTGTGAGGACTCAATCGGGGGAACCAGTGACAAGCCAAGGACATAACCGAACGGTTTAATTCCTTTAGGCACAAAAATGAGGCTTAATCAGCTGCTAGGGAGCATCATCGAACAGAAGCGGGTAAAGATGACCCTAAACAGGCATAGGAACGCCCTGCCCAAGTGATGACGATGGTACTGCGGATAATTTCGGTGTCTTAGCCCTAAGTCTATCAGAACTTTACCACTAGAGTTAACCACTAATCCTAATTTTCATCAAACGCCTAAACCTGACCAAATCTTGGCATGGCTGGCATTATAAATAACTGGGATGCGATCCCATAACAACAGCTGAGCATGAGGGGTGGGCGTGGGCACGTGTCGCACCCCGTTCTCTCACGCCGACCCCGCCGACGGTCGGGACCGGGCACAGGCAGGTAAGGGAAGAGATAGAGAGTGCGGTAGATGCATTGCTAGTCTATCACCACTTAAAACTAATCCACGTGCACCACCATTCCGTGGAGGATGCGATGCACATCGTCTGACTATGACGGTCAAACCGATGTGTGTGTGTGTGTGAATTGCCACGATTCCTCTCACTGACTGCTGTCTTCCACCATCGAGAACTGGGAACTGCGTCCATTGCCTATGAAAGTGGTGAGACATGAGGAACCCGAGGACGAAGATGCCGCAAAGAAGACGGATGCTGAACCTGACTCGAAGGATGCACAAGCGCCGGAAGCAGTTAAAGGCGCGGCCGGAGGGGTGGGTGCGGCCAAAACCGAAGTAAGTCCCTATGCCTTTATTTACAGTCAATCCTCTCTCTCCCTCCGATGTTCGTGTAGTTAAAAGTAAACCTTTCGGATATAATCACCTCCACTTTGGAATACACTTCTTTCCGACCGCCTGTCAAAAAACACACAGTAGAAATGAAAAATTACTTAAGATGCAGTTTCCAATTTATTTTCAATGGCCCTATAAAGTCATATATATATATATATATATATATATACCACATTACCAACATATGCTACACGTCGCTATGCGACCGCCTGTGAGGGCTCTAGTCTGAGTTCCAGGGCACAACGGAACATAAATGTTCCTAAAGCAGATCGGTGAGCCACACACAATCATCATATTCCCGATCACAACCGACAAAGAAACGAGCACGTGGCTCAATGGTAGAGCGTTCGACTCAAATACCAAAGGTCGCAGGTTCAAATCCCAGGTGTGCCACACTTGGGATTGGGTATGACTGGCTGATGACGGCTAATAAGCCAGAAATGGCCATTCCGGTCTCCCTTGTCTTTGTCGGTTCCACATTACCAACATATGCTACACGTCGCTATGCGACCGCCTGTGAGGGCTCTAGTCTGAGTTCCAGGGCACATCGGAACATAAATGTTCTTTAAGCAGATCGGTGAGCCACACACTATCATATATATATATATATATATATATATATATATATATATATATATATATATATATATATATATATATATATATATATATATATATATATAGGTACTAGCTAAAAGCCCAGACACGGGTTTCGCCGATGTTTCTGCTGCTGCGTGACACAGCAAAGAGGGGTTCGGCTCCTCAGTGGGTCCCCCAGCGTTCTCTATGCGGTTTCTGGTATATGGAATCCAGAGAATAATCGGGGAAATAATTTCTGAAATTATTAAGTGCAGGACATGGAGTCAGGTGATTCGGACATGACATTTTAGGGTCAGACCCGACATTTCAATGAACAGTTGGGTCGAAGACAATCAACCACTGTGGAATAACCCCATAATGCTCATTCTACAAACAAGTAGTACTACAAGTAGTATGAATCTTATATGGCAAAGACATTAGACCGTACTTCCGACATAGGTACTAGCTAAAAGCCCAGACACGTGTTTCGCCGCTGTTTCTGCTGCTGCTTGACACAGCAACTAGGGGTTCGGATCCTCAGTGGGTCTCCCTGCGTTCTCTATGCGGTTTTCTGGTAATATGGACTCCAGAGAATAATCGGGGATATAATTTCTGAAATTATTAAGTACAGGACATGGAGACAGGTGATTCGGACATGACGTTTTAGGGTCAGATCCGAAATTTCAATGAACATTTTTAGTCGAAGACAATCAACCACTCTTCCCGTTCATTGCCCTGAATAAGACCTTTTTCGAATATTTGACTTCTCGAAGACGTAATCTGCCACAAAGTGAGGGCGGCGAGACTATGTTTTGTCCCTGTTGCTCTTAAACATATTTGTATTTGCGTGGGCATCAAAATCAGTGAGAAAAGCTCATACTGCTTAAGGAACCACTTTTTACCGGTTGTGATTTCTGCAAGTGACCGTAAGGCCCGCATCCCGCTGTGACTGAAATGTTACGATAATTAATACTGCAACCACACAGAAGCAGTCCTTTCCTGTTGAGAACACATTGCAGAATTTCGTTGAACATTTCATGAGATACGCCGCCTACTAAAGTTCTGCTTTGTTCTACGGAATCACATTAAAGATCTGGCTTATTCAAATTTATTGATTTTTCTGACCTCGCTATTCCTACCATTTACACCTGAGTTAATATGAAATCCAGCAAGCGCCAAATCCGACAACCGGGGCTCCTCCTGTACCTGTTCCGCCAGGTGACGTCGTGGCAGGAGCAAAACCTGCGGACGGCACTGACAAGAACGCAGTAGCCGAGGATGACGGAGGATTTTCCAACGAGAACATGACACTGGGGCCCCTGCCCTCCATGGGCATCCCAGATGACCTCTTTCTGGAGGGTAAGACCGAGGCCAACCAATGCCTACTCACTATAACCGGGGCTCACATTCAGGTGAAGCTGCACATTCTAGCGGACCGCATCGCAATCATAACCGAACCCCTAGGAGCCGTGCTAGATCCAAATGAGGAGGAAGAAGAGGCTGCTGAGGGTGCGGAAAAGCAGGCGAAAAAGGAGGAAGATGACTCAGCAGAGGCCAAACCCCAGAAAAAACCGCCGAAGCGTGTTCCGATTGAACTGGAACACCTTGCCGGTCGGTGGTTTACACCAGATGAGCTGATCAACGTTTTGCAAATATCAGGGGTCAACTTATTCCCCAGGGATGACTCATCGACACGCGTAGAATGTCTTGAAAAGGTGGGATATTTTTCCGATGCATGCGTGGCATGTAACAATGATTTAAAGCGCAGTCACATGCTAAAATTATGAGTTGTAGTAGACCAATTTAACTGTCGCGCCGGTAGTGCATTCCATGTCGCTAATGCTTCTAGACTGGAGGTCACAGGCGTGAAAAATTCCGTTATGGACAGCGGTACCTATGTTTTTGCGGTCAAAACTGAGTGTGTTCCTACGGTTAAATAACATCAACTTAAAAAACCCGACTAAGAAAAAAAGTTAAAAAATGGATGGCAAAGGGAATAACGGTAAGGACGCCTTGTATGGCCGCCTAAACAGGACACAGGAAAGGAACCGCCCACAATAGATGTGACTTTGCGCCAACTTCCAAGAAAATGTTTAGGATGCAGGTGAGAGTCAGGCTTAAGTTTAAAGTTAGATTTAGGGTTGCGGTTAAGGTGGGTTATGATTAGGCCAATGGTTAAGGTTACTTTCATGTTAACTCTGAGGGTTGCTGTTAGCGTAAGACACGGATACATTTTTCCTTCCTGAAATTTACCGGTAGGCTACATATTTAAAGCGGGTGGGGTGGTTCCTATCTCCGTGTCCTGTTTAAGCGGCCATAAACGGCATCCCTACCGGAATAACTATTACTAGTTGTGCAAACGTAAAAGATAAAACGGCACAGTCGCCATATATGCACACATCTGGCGACAACGTGATCCTTTTTCATATTTCCACACTTCAATTTCATTTGTCTATTTGGTCAAATGTTCCGAGGTTTTACAGGGCTGCAGAACTCAGTTGTCCATTCCTTGACTGTTTTCTTGAGATAGCACATCACCAATGTAAATACTACTGATCGAAACCGGTATGACCACGAGCCTTTGGTGCAAAGGTTAGAGCGTTGGATTTCTAAATACCAGGTCGCGCGTTCGATCCTCGGATGTTGCAACACCTGGGGTTGGGTATGGATCGCTGATGCTGGCTTATAGGCCAGAAACTTAGCAGAGCCGTTTCATTGCCACATTGTTGCACGCAGCCTTGCCATGTCCGCTCCCATAAAGCAGTTTTTACACAACCCTTTTAGCCAAGTTGGCCTTAGGATTAAAGTGGAATGATAAGATCATTGTCTAGAAGTAGTGGCTGGCGCTTCTGATAATTTCTGCCACCTCATCTGATGTCGCTGTACAAATTTTCCTCTGTTGAGGGCGAATACCCAGTCAACCTTCACCAACTTCTGTCGATAGTATCGAACAGTTGAACTGTCAAACACAGGATCGCCTTAACGCCCCAGCTTATAAGCGCTGCGATTGGGAGTTTGGAGGGGCAACAGTATCCATCATAAGGTGAGTGCAAATAACCGCAAGCAACATTCCCTGGGCAAGAAGGGCATTTTGTAGGACTAAAAGCCGCGAAAAGACCTCATTCTAAGCTTATTCTCCAGAGCTCCGTGCTTCGACAAAACCGGAACAGACACGATTCAGATTTTTCAAGGACTTAGGTGACGGAACCAATGTATTATTGTGATAAACAACTTGTATTGCTCGTATAAATGGGGGGAGGGATTTCGTGCGGTGAAGTTTTACTTTTTGGCACTGTTTGACAGGGACATTATGGTCTATTCATTGTCACTAGCCTTGCAATCTTCATGAAATGCGAAATATTAAGCGTGTTTCAGAATATTTAGATCTACAATAGTAAAGGATTTCGATGCGCCAACGTAGGTAGGCCAATTCAGTTAACTTGAAGTGTTTCTTTGTAGAAAAGGAAATTGTTATAAATTATCAAGGTTAATAAACCTAGTCTCAGTGCTCAACTTCCCTCCCTCATGAGGGAACCTGCATTTTTCTCGATTTCCCCAGTAATTGCGTCATTCTTTGACAGATGAGGCGACACCATCGGTTATTGGACTTGCATGTTCCTTACTCAACCCTTTATTGTACTGCAGAATCCTCTAACGGAGCAGTGGCTGTATGAACAGATGGCCTTACTGAGCCCTGCCATGTCATTTTCTTGGTCTCGGTGGAATGCTGAATGCCAGGACCCCAAAAACATCATAGTTTGTGCGACAGAACACCTTGACGAGGAAGGACCAGTGGATGAGGTAAGCCCGTGCCTTTGCACAAATTCCGAGACGGGACCTTTATTCAGTGTACCCATTGATATAATAAATCTGATGCGCTAAAATTCGTGGCTTGGAAGGCTAACAGCTGGCGGGAGAACTCGGTTGCCATAAGAGTACTTTGGAGCAAATGGAGATCTGAAAGTCGGACTACCGTTTCCCTTTCTCAATACGGTTATTGTGACATTCTCGCTGATGTGGGATACGAACCCCCTTGTAGAAGCCCAATGCATTAAGTGGAAACCAGGTAACGTGAAGCACGCGTAGAGTGGTTATTTCGCTTTGTCAGTTTTTTGTGCCCAATTCAATCACCAACTGATTGGTAGAGTTGGACAGTCGAAGAGAGAAGAGGTAAACTCTGAAGAATCCATCTCCACTGCATATCAACGCGTCCCTCGTTAACAGTAGATCCGACGAGTTCGATTCTAGCACGGCATGCAGAGTTATGGCTTGGAAGGTAGATCCCTGAAGGTAAAAGTCAGTCCTCATAAGTGTTTTATAATGACGGAGGGCCGAGTCAAGCGGTAATGGCTTCTCCTTAACACGGCCTCTATGACAGGCTCACGCCTGAAAGTCTGGGAAATACTCTGAGGAAGAAGTCGTATGGGACAGGCATGCAGGGGCTGTTTCACTTCGTCAGCGACTACGTTCGAGTCTCTCCGCGGTCACCTTGACTCGTCAGTGGAGACTGGCAGGTGAGGGAGGAGCGAGTGCGGCAGATACCACGCAAGTCTGCCTCAGTATAAACTAATTCACCCACAAGTCAACAGTGCTGCGCCCACTCCATGGCACATGGTGGACTTCGCTGTTGGCGACGGTCAAAGTGATTTATTGTAGGTAATTGTCGAATAAGGCGGGGACTTTTTGTAACGCTTACACAGACTCTGGAAAAAGGTTAAAACTGGTATTGATAAGAAATCTGCTGGACAGAGCTCTGTATATGCATTCTTGGCGAAAATTCAGAAAGTAGAATTCATTAGGCGGTCACTAATGCCGTCCCGGACACCTTACGTACTTGCTTGTTACGGCTGCGATCATGCCTGATCTAGCCGGTCTCGATGATGTCACGTATTGTACTTCCCCACGCTTGACGAGTTGCGGCAGCGAATCTGGACAGCTCAATCCATTCTTTTCTCCAGTGACGGACGCAGAGTACCAAAGGTCCAAGCACCGCCTCCATGTCTTGCCGAACAGTGTCAAGCTAGATCTTGAGTCGACCTCCTCTTCCACACCTCCACATGGTCAATGTATGGTGGCGGATCGAGGGCAGTAGAACTGAGCTTGTGAGGTGGGCGATGGAGGACGTCCTCAAACCACCTCATGCATCTTTCTTGGATGGCCTGAGACATCCTAGCAATATTGTCACAGCGAGTGCGGACTGCCACGCTTGAGACGTAACTGGTGTACTTCACTCAAAGGATGCTCCTGAGGCATCAGTGATCAAATACCTCCTATCTTTGCTCAACTTACACGCGCAAAGCCAGAATTCACAACCGTAGCGGAGGACCGACTGGGCGGGTACGCTGTACAGGCGGATCGTCATGGCGACGGAGAAGTCGCATCGGGTTTATAAGCACTTTCTAAGGATTTAGAAAGCCCACCGAGCAGAGTCGATTCGGGAGACAATGCCATCATTACTCTGTCCATTCGGCAGCATCCTCGCCCCGAGGTGTTTGAAACTGTCTACTTCTTCAATTTGAATGCCATTAATCCCGAGGTGTGCTTCCTCCTAGTCAGCGATGCAGCGAGAAAACAATTTGGTCTTCTCAGATTATGGATAGGCCGATTGAAGTGGTGATCTCATTCACACGCGACACTACAGACTGTAGATCTCCAAAGCTTGAGGCTCGCATGACGATATCGCCAGCGTAGTCTAGGTCAGTCAGGCGGCGTCCGAGTACAAATTCCAGTCAGAACCGTGAATCCAGTTAATGGCCAGTTATACAAAATAGACAATAGGATGCAACCTTGTCGAACACCAGATCGGATTTTGAAGGGTTGCGATAGATTTTTATAGAAGAGGACTCGCGCAGTGGTGGAGCGATAGTAGACTTCGATCATGGCAATGATTTTCGCCGGCACACCGCCGGGACTCACGATGGACGGAATCCAACGCAGCGGTGAAGCCAACAAAGCAGACGGACATCGGTTGCTGGTAGTCATAGCGGAATTCTAGAATGCACCTCAGTGTTAATATCTGGTCCATGGCTTCACGCCCAGCTTGGAATCCGGCTTGGCTGGGTTACCTTAACAAACATTAACCCGTGCTAGTAACAGTAAAAAATTTACAAGGATGTACGCATCCCTACTTGTGTAAATAAATGTTCATCTCCTAACTTGCAGGCCACGATTGGAGTATTTTCTGTGAATCGGCATAAGGTCGTCAAATTGCGCATCAAAGAATATGCAGAAACATTTGATCCTACGCCCGACCCCAAACATGAAGTAAGTTCTGAAGAATACTGTATACATTTATACGCAAGATGTTTAAGCGTGTGACTTGTGAGTTCAGATTGGAGAATGCGTGTATATTGGCATTCTAGGTGCAAAATGAATACACTGAGGAACGTTTTGAGTAAGGGCGATAGATTGAAGTGGCTATTCATGGCTTACTTTTAGTCATTAAACTGCCACAGCCCCAACTACAGACAGGGGAAACCCGAGGTTTTCCTGAGACTCGCTAAGCTGCATATCTCTGGAGGGACCCATTAGCACAGAAACCACAGCATTGAGGTAAAGACCTGCAATGAAGACTGACGTAAAGTTGGGTTTTCCAAGTAGCGACTCAGAGACCGTCTCACCACTCAAAGTGCCCGGAGCCAGCATGATTATAGAATCTTACACGTTATGAAAGCACGCTTCCCATCACACAAGTATGGGGCATCCTCGAGATAAGCAGGCATTTAGATCGTCTGAAAGGCTTGATCACAAATGTAATGGGTGCGGCAGTGTTAGTTAATGTGAAGCGCTTCCTCTGGGATATTGCATCGTGAACTGTAAAGTTTAACCTATTTTTCGACTTCAGTCACTTTTTTAAAGGGTCAAATGAACCAGTAGCAGGCCACGATTGAAATACAACGGCCGCAATGCCATCTGTCTTTGTGGGTCACGCCGTCTCCACAACACGTATTACGGACTACGATAGGTAGAATCTGAACCCCCGCAACCTGTGTCGCATGGTGAGTTCAGCGGACGACGATGAAGCGTGGCTCCTAGGTTTGTCGGATAATTTTTATAAGAAATCTCGCAAAACAAGACGTGGGTATTAGTCCTCAATGAGCAAATCTGATTGACCAGTGTTTTTTTGAAATTCGATTAACATGTTTACAAAATACAAAACTGACTAATCATATCCTAGACTCCACAGTTCCCAAGGGAAGGTTTAAAACCACATGCCGAGAAGTGCCTGCAACGATACGCAAAGGTTTCCGATCTGTAGTACGAGAAATTATCGATAGTGACCAAAACGGTTCTAAAAATGCTTCCCCTAGTTCTACTTTACGTAGTCATTGATAGTATCTATACTTTTCGAGTGCCTCCCAATGTTCGAGGCGTTTTCACATCCTTAAAAGAACATAAAGTAAAACGCTGAGAGCGATTCGATCGTTTGTACTTTTAGTTGTATTTAAATTCAAATACTAATAGCCCTAACAAGATTGTTCATTCTTTTCAGTTCCATGCGGACTTCTTTCACATGTACATGGAGATCGGGTCGGAAACAGGAAAGCAGAGAGTGCGCCAGATCGACAGCCGCCACTTCAAGACTGTGCATAGAATATTAAAAGCAACACGTCTTGCAGTTTTTTCATGAACATTTTCAAGTTTATAGACACAAAACTAGACATTTGCTAAAACAGTCTTCTGCCCTAAAAGAAAAACTAGAGACACAGCTTCTTGATTTTCTCTAATATTTCGTCCTTGGATGCATTGTCCACCCGCACCGCCACCTCCTTTCCGAATTCTAGTGGGAGTTAGAAAACGCTGTAGACTTGACTAACCGTAACGGGCGTATATGCTTGGACTGACAGAATTGCCTTCGCGAATCATAAATTTCACATCCGGGTTGGTTTTTCGAAGTCCGGAGTAACCTGATGAGATAAATTCCCTAAAAATAAAAGTGAATTAGTCACGTCAGTTGCGATCGGGAATATGATGATGATAGTGTGCGGCTCACCGGTTTGCTTAAGGAACATGTAGGTTCCGTTGTGCCTTGGAGCTCACATTAGAGCCCTCGCCGGCGGTCGCATAGCGACGGGAAGCAAATGATGAAGTGAAACCGACAAAGACCGAATCGAATATATATATATATATAAAGGGATTACGCTCCCTGAGGTTGGACGACAGTATCGTCGTAGCTGCTGACAAAGGTGGTGCAACCGTCATCATGGACAAGATTGACTTTGTCAATAAGGCCAATCAAGCCTTTCATGACAGAGAGGCCTACATCCCCATTGCTGAGGATCCAACGAAAAACAGGCTGCATCTGTAAAGGTGAATGAGCTCACTAGACTGAAGCTCATAAGCCCCGTGGACTCTACATTTCTAACTCAATGATCCGCGCATCGCACGTGTCTATGGTCTTCCAAAGATTCACAAAGCGGACACAATATTGAGGATCATAGTGCCACTCATTGGATCGCCTACTTATAACCTTGCCAAGTGGTTATACAAACGCCTAAAGCACCTAGTTAATGGTTCACAATACAGCATCAGCAATTCACAAGCTTTTCTTCAAAGAATTCAAGGCCTTAATGTAAGTCCTGATTAATGCATTCTATCGTTTGATATGGTTGCTCTATTTTCCTCAATACCACATAACCTGGCAATTGAGAGCGTAGCTCAACATCTAGAAGAAATGCCAATAGACATTCAAACGCAGCACGTTTTAGACATGCTCTGGCTCTGCCTTAAGAATTATTATCAATTCGACTGTAAGCATTACCAACAAGTCAAGGGTACTCCAATGGGTTCACCGATATCGGGGCTACTTGCCGAGCTAGTCTTACAACATCTAGAAGAAGCTGTGGTTCAAAACCTCAGGCCGAAAATATGGCTTCGCTACGTAGATGATACCTTCGTGGTCATTAACAGCTGTGAGGTGGAACGGCTGCATGAAAGTCTTAACAGTGTCTTCCCTGCCATACAATTCACTTGCGAAGGAGCAAAAGGCGACATCCTCCAGTTTCTCGACGTCACGGTGCAAAGATTGAGTGATGGCAAGCTCGCAACCAGCGTCCACAGAAAAGACTCCAATGCCGAAATAATCCTCAACTAGGAGAGCAATCATCCTGCTGCCCACAAACGAAGCTGCGTTCGAGCTCTTTTTCACCGCGCCTTCCGGTACTGTAACAGCGAGTATCTACTTAAAAAAAAGAACTTGCCTATTTATACCGACTATTCCGATCTAACGGATACCCGATGAGCTTCGTGAAAAACTGTCTCCGAAGTCACAGGCAACCACAATATCAGAGCTCTAATGGAGAAGTAGTACCGAGGAAATTCCATTCATTGCCATACATGCAGGGCATTTCGGAAACGATCGCCAGACAATTAGACCGATTTGGCATCTGCATCGCTCACAAGCCAGCATCCTCCACGCGGGCAGCACTATCACGTGTTAAAGATCACGTACCCAAAGAGCAACAAACCAATGTTATTTATCGCATTTCATGTGCGAATTGCTCTTGCGCTTACGTAGGCCATGCAGGCCAACGACTCGGAACCCGCATAAACGAACACAAACTGGCCATTCGCCGACGCGATCCATTGTCTATCGTGTTTGCGCACACCATTGATTGCTACCACCGCTTAAATTGGGAGGGAACTGAAGTGGTCGCCATGGCTAGCACCAAACAGGCACACGAATTCCCCGAAGCTTGGCACTCCGGCACAAACAGTCTCAACCGCCACGTCGATCTGGATGCGCATTACGAAGGTCTGCGTGCACGGTCCACTGAATTGCGCCCAACTTAAAATCAACAACTGCTTATCCGTGCCCAGCCAAGTGTAACCCCACTGGCTCTGCATCTCCCGCCACGTGACTTGCTATCAAAAATCTAGCACTCCTGCCCTAACATGCGACAGCTATCGTAACAGGATTCACGGCCCCCCAACCCCCCCATGGCGTCAGTCTGTCGATGTAACCTCTGTGCCGCTAAACCCTCCAGCGTAACAATCTCAACTCTCACTTCTAATTTCGTCTGACGACGGGTTGGTGTAACCAGCTTTAAAATTCACGAGTAAACCTCGATTTTCCGACGAGCCTTCTTTCTTCATTTATCATCTCCGGAATGCATACTACTTCAACTATTCATCATTATATGTATATATGTATATGTATATATATATATATATATATATATATATATATATATATATATATATATATATATATATGTATATTGCCACTCTCCAAGCCCCGAGCGAGTGCACGAGTGGCAGATGTTGAAAAAACTTTCTGTGAAAGTAGACTGTGAAATAAACAGATGGGTCGGCTGGAGAGTAAGCAATCATGAACCCGCAGACGGTGTGGAGGGTTGAGATCTGGCATGCGGACAGCCTTATAAAACGCCGCAAAACCTGATGACGGAACTGCAGCATGGCGGCCGCGAACCCTCAACCCGGCTTTGTCGTTAGGTTATTGATCCAAAGCGTTAATGGAGACAATATCGCACAAACAATCCCAATGACTGCTGGGAACCCGTCTGTACTCAAAATTTTATAGACTACAGCATTACGATCCATGCTACGGCACCTCGGGAACCGACGCGTTCCAAAACTCAAATTGAGTAGTTTGGACGAATAGTATGCGAGTTGGATTACTCAATCGGTAACGAACTCTTGGTATTAGAGGCTGAAATGTGTGGACTTCGCGGATCTTGACACGCAAAATTCTGACAGCGCACGGCCTCCATCAAATTAAGGTCGATGTCTGTTGCTTGGCTGAAGTCTGAATCCCAACTTAGACGCTCGCGAAATAAAAACTCCAGGAGTCAACTCACTGCAACCTGTATTATACGGATCCACCGGACTTTGGTGGCAGATATTGTGTGACGGTTGCCTTCCCACAAAAAAAACATGCAATAATTGCCTGGGAAGCAATAAATTACCGGATGCAGAGCATATAGGTGCCTTCGATAAATTCTCATCGGGCCAGTACATTTATATGGGAACGGGATAGAAGCTAAAACATGTTCGTCTTGCCATACAAGTGAGTCATGTGAATATGGGGGGGGGGGGGTGACAATAAGAGATAGCTGGTTAAGCGGTAGCAAAGGTTTAGTGGGGCCGTTCAAGAGGAAAGGGGGAAGAGGAGAAAGGGCGCGGAGGAGTAAATTTAGTTAAGCCGTCGTTTGCCATGCTAAGTGCGGAGCCTGCAGGAGGATCTTTTCCACGCACAAGATCGGCATTATCAGCCTGATGGCGATGGCTTCTGCTGTTGCTAGCAGACGCTGACCCAATGACTTGGGGTAGTTTGGTGGGACCTCATAAATCACACAGAAGGCTTTGTTGGGATTCACACGATGCTCGGAGTCAGCCAAATGTGCAAGAAAAGCGCAGCTCATGTTCTTTGTCTTTCCTCAGCCAAGCTGGGAGGCGTTCCCTTATTCTTTTTGGATAGGCCCCGATTTGTGCAAACAATATAAACTGCTCCAGAGGAGCAGGTAAATGACCTTACCTTCTCCGTGTAAAACCAGGTTAGTTGAAATACTCGAACTCTCGCTGCTGGGAAGGTTTGTGAAACGGCTTGGTCAAGAGAGCAGCGAAAGAACCTTAGAGTTGTATGCTCAGACGGCTCGAACTAAGTCCCGTATTGACGATTCCTTCCGCCAGCTTCGAAAAATGACAGCAAAGTCAGCTAGGGATGACTCGAAGAAAGATCGGGCTGAAATAGCGACCTTCATGAAGCAGGCTCCAAACGTTAGTGACGGTCGAAAATGCTACCAAATTATCGGCCGAGTTAGTGGTAAGCCCCAGTACCGAGTGACCGTGATGTGAATGACGGCTCTATGGCTGACAGATCGGCAAAGGTCGAGTGATGGCGTGAGCACTTCGAGTATTTTCTCAGCTTCGCGGCTCAATCCATCACGCCCTCGCGCTCCTCTGCAGCAGGGTTTTATCCTTGTCCAACCTATGCAGTCATGCGACCCACCCTACCACCTCCCTCAGAAGGAGGACGGGATCCCTGTTGAAATCAGAAAGTCTGGTGTTAACACTAGAGCCCTGAATCCATGAGATGACTGAAGAAGCGTAGAGAGATTTGGTCAATCCTGAGAACTGGAGCTCGGGCAGCATAAGCATCAGTGACATTCACGATTGCCCTACTCAGGCGATTCCAGACTGTGGGTGATTCTAGGACGAGACCAAATGAAGTCGGATTCCGAGCTGATCGTCGATATGCGGACCAGATATTCAGCCTGAGATTGATTCTTGATTTTCGTCATAGCTACAAACATCCGACAGCCATCCGCTTTTTAACTTCGCTGTTCTGCTTGATTCTGTTCACTGCGAGTCTTAGTGGCGGATAATGACATTGGTGTGCCAGCAAAAAATAATCACCACGATCAAGGCCTACTACTGCTCGACCTCTGCAAGAGTTTGGCCCATAATAATATCTCCAAACAGTTATATATGTTCTGTCTGGCATTGGCTAAGTTTCTATCCTGTCGCCCATTCTGTTCAACTACGACAGTGACTGATTTCTCCGAAGGACCGCACACAAAGTTGACGGTGTAGAATTTGCAACCGAATGCCAGCTAACTGATCTCAAGCACATTGACGATATCACATTGCTGGCCTCAAATTTCACTGATCTGCAGTCTGCGGTGTCACGGGTGACAAAAGTCGCTATATCGGTCGGTTTATCCATAAACGCTGGGAAGACATCAGTGTTTTTAAGCTGTATTCCTGACCAGAAGAAGGCACCATTCGATATTAATGGTTTCCAATTTAAAGAAACAAAACGTTTCAAATAACTCGGGGGTGAGGTCGCTGCCGAATGAACAGAGTACAGATAACATTGTCTCCGTAATCGATTTTGCTCACCGGGTTCTCACAAGTGTCACAAGAGTGTCTATGGACCCGACCGACATTCTCATTGTTATAAAGATTCCCATGTACCCTGCATCCATCCGGTTAGTCCTCCTTTACGGTTGTGAATGCTAGGCTGTGCGCATAGATGTGCAAAACTGGAGGTATATGACCGCCACTACCTGAGCTCCATCCTTTGAGTGGAGAACATCGACTTCATCTCAAATAAGACAATTCACACTCGCAGCGACAACATGGGAGGGATAGCTCAGGCCATCCAAGAAAGACGACTGAGGTGGTTTGGGTATGTTCTTCATCGCCTACTTTAAAAGCTCACTGTTGTCCTCGATTGAGCACAGTAACCTAATTGAACGCGTCGAAGAGGTTACCAACTTAAAACACGGCTACACAAAGTGCATCAAGACATGTAAATAGCTTTCGGACCTTTTGCACTCGGTCCCCGTCGCTGGCGAAGAAAGTTGTCGAGTTGCTCAGATCTGCTGCCACGGGTCGTCGAACGTAGAGAGGTACAATCGGCGATATTATCGAGACCGGCTAGATCACGTATGATCGCAGCTGTAAGAAGTACAGTATGCATACGACCCAGTTTGTTTAACATTTGCCGAAACAAGAATGAACGCCTAAAAACTGGAATAAAACAACCGAAATTCGAATTCAAGAATTTATAGGGGATAATAATAAAAAAAACTCCAAACGATTGGTGTCCAACAGCGCTTACGAACGAGTTCGACCAAAGAAGTAATTTCACCGTCCTCAGGGATGGTGCAGCTTGCATACAACCCTGTCCGCGCTATCTTAAAGGACGTCTAAGTACGCGGGATGCTCTGCACATCGGATGCCGTTAACACAGGGCGACGCATTTGAGATGTATACACATTTTGTGCGCGCAGTAGTTGCGTCCATTTCAAAGCCGTACATGTCAGTTATGCGGAAGTACTCCCGGACAAATTGTGCCTGTCAGCGGTAACTTAACTTAAAATTTTCTGGCAGCCAAATACCATTAACAACTAGCCCTTTTCCGGTGCCCTGTTGTCGTATACACGACATAGTGAAATGCAAATCGTCGACCAGCAAATATGGCCATTTTAAACGTACTCGGGGACGTGAGTAAATGTGCTTGCACGACACGACAGCCACCCGAAAGCGGTAGGGCTCAAGGGTCTAATAATTGGTGAAACACCCTACGGGACTGGCTGGGTTATTCGAATGGATTGAAGTTAATTTGACGGGCGTTAGGGTGGGAAGTGTAATAGTGATAGTGAAAATGGCAGGTACAATCGCTGAGGTCTCCTCCCCGCAACACGCAGCAACTATCTCTCGTTCCCTTCCACCAGAACTCCCACAGACCTACCGCGCAGTCACCGATGGCACTGCTTATACTTAATAATGTTGTAATGTATCTCGAGACTCCTCTTTTCTTATTTCATCTGTTACATAGGTCCGACTCTTTTCCTATGCTATCCATCTGTACGTACACGATGGCCTATCTAAAGGCCCTATTCAGCTATTTCTACGTTGGCAGTTATCAAAGGTGCGCAGTGTTAATCTGGCCGTGCCTTACACAACATCCTCAGTCACTGACTGCCAATGATCAACCTTGATAGCATAAACACGGCCAATCTATGATAGTGCAAGGGTGATCCAGACACGGTGCCTTTTGAGTGACCGACACGACAGTCCCTGCTCGAGTAAGCCATACCGAGTTAACAAAACGCCTGCTGGAAGTGCACATCCGTCTTCGGAAGAAATCACCATTACTCGAATTAGACGCTGAACACATTCACGACTCAAGGCAGTTGGCAACTGAGTCAATCCGGAAAGTACCACATTTTGACTGCTAAACACCGGCGCCACGTAAAAAAATTGCACACAAAACACTAGTTGTATAAGGTTATGCATCACTCTGATCCTCGCACGGCGGGTACGCACGGGCATGAGGACGACATTGAAACCGCTGAAGTTGTTCGCATCAGACAACGCATCAATTGATGCGTCGTCTGATACATCGTATGGTGACTGGATGTACTTGTATCACGACTTCTCGCGTAAGGACAGTTGGGAAATGTGATTGGTTAACGGGATTGAACGATTCGTGCAATAGATTGGTTGCCCATTTTCTAGCACTGATGGCGCCCACGCCAATGCCACCATTATTGCGTGCATCTAACGTGCTGCCTGTAATCTCCGCTGCTGCATTAAGTTTGCGCTATACACCTCTATTATTCTCGGTAATATTAAATTTTTACGTTACATTTAAACGACATGTGGTAAATGATATCAAGGAAATGTTGAGAAAAATAGAGGAAAATGTAGACTTCTATGTCTCAAACAAGGACTCAATTGAAACTGTCAGACGCAAGCCAATTCGCAAATAAGGTTATACAGCATGCCAATAATTGACTTGCTAGATATGCATGATCCTGCCATACGATTAGCACTTACTTATGTCCTACTTGATGATGAAGTCCCGGCTACCGTCAATTGCAAAGAGAAACAGAAAAGGAATGAACGTATGGCTTACCATTAAATGACGTAATCAAAGGTATGTTAGTGCTTATATAATAAACTTATCGTAAATTAGCAGTGTATAATCTAGAATAAAGGTGGGCGTGCTGACACCTAAGAGCTTCAGTTCAGGAAGCAACCGAATAGGCCCGATTGAGTGTGACTGCCTGTTATTCCTAAAAAGATCGGATTACACTCCTCTTGTTAAGGACCACTCCCGGATTCATCCTTCCTCTCACAGTTCAGGCCAGATAACAAGACGTTGGATGATAGTCAGATAAGAGAATATTACGTTTTGTACGCTATTTTGCACAAAAAAATCTATAAGAATCTCAACATACTTCCGCGTAAAGCGAATTTGGTGGTGGGGGGCATGGCAATGGGTTATAACCCTCACCTACAGCTCTCAGTTCATTATAATGAACTGAGAGCTGTAGGTGAGGGGGGCCGTTGCCGATCAGCGCCGTCGCGACATTTCGCTGTTGTTTCCACAGCAACCAAATGGATAAAATCTGATATTAATTTTACATATCTATCGCATATTTTCCACAGCAACTCGCTTTCGCCTCGCTATGGAATTGCTACAAGGTAGCGTTTTAACCAGCAAGAGCATAGCAAATATACCAAAAACATGCATTTATAAGTGGATATTAAAATAGTAACCCACTTAAGACCTCTGCTCGAAGTGCCCGATGGTGATAAAAGCAAGCGCAGCTCCTTAATGGAAGAACCAAGCTTGACAGAACCTGCCATTTTTTCTATGGGAAAAAGCCCAACAAGAAATCCGAGAGCTCAATACACAACCGAAAACCCACAAGACTGACTAGGCATTGAACAGACAAACAAACAGGGCATACTAAGGAATGATTGGAATACCAAAGAAGACAGCAACCTGCTGCTCCCGCTAAGTTGCCATATAAGAGTAAATTGTGTGAAATGTGTGTGAATATATACTCAAATTTGGCGAAAGTTGAGAAATCGATAGATGCCAAATACCTGTTTCCATTGTTTATGCTGGAAAAGTATGGAGCTCTATCGCGACACTTACTATTGTAGTGTTCCCTGCAAAGATTTTTTGATTATATCCAAAAAAGCATAAAAGCACATTCCGCAGAGATCTAAAGAAATTCCAAATACTTTTGTCAGAAACGGACAATATGACATGCGATGTATTGAGAAAAGGATTTGATAGAAAACTCATACAACTGACGATAAAAAAAAACATTTGACTGAGATGCCAAGTTATCACTTAACACAATGTCTACACAATCAAAAAATATACAGGTTGTTCAAATGTAGCCAAGTCTGTACCTTGTAAAGCGGGTTTTCTCTGCCTTTGATTAAGACTGCTTCGCTAAAGTCTTTCGTACCTTTGTGCAAATGCGACTGGATTTTTTTATCCAGGCTTGGAGACTCTGGACCACTTATGACCTCAGCATCCTGTAAAAGGTCAAAGGCGTGCAACCAATCTTTTGATTGGACACGGCTCATTACGCTATGAAACACAGATGTCTAATCTTGATCGCTTTTGCCTGAATTACAGGTAGCTACGATTTAACTTGCGACAAACATTCCCTATCATGCGTGTTCGGGATTGCTGCCTCGTACCTGGAGATTTCTTTCAGTTAACAACAACGATGAACTTGAGAGTTCATCCATTCAAATTACGTGTGACTGAGGCCAGACTGGACACACGAAAGTTCATCTTCACCAACCGTGTTGTTGAATGTTGGAATGCTCTGCCTCTAGATGGTCTTATATCTGCTTTAGTTGAGGTCTCTTAAGAAGAAAGTGGATTGGTTTAGTTCAGTTCAGTTCAGTGTATTTTAGAAAAATAGGCTTACGCCTTTGAAATCCCTATTTGATACAGAAAGTCGGAGGAATGATAAGCAATGTAAAAAAAGTTACAGTCAAGTGAATGCAGGCAGATTTACGTGGTACACGGATATTGTTAAGGTAAAGTAGTCACATAATCTTCCTGGTGCAGCAACATATGTATGTCAAGCCGATGTTTAAATATATCCACAGACTGGGATATTACAATCGCCTCAGGTAGGTTATTCCGCGGTTTCAAGACACGGTTGGTGAAAAAATACTTCCTCACATCCAATCTTACTTGGGGCACACTTAGTTTGAATGGATGACCTCGGGGGTATTCGTAGTAGCAAGTTGGAAAAAGTCATCACATAGGAGGGCGCAATCCATGCCACGCACGATACGGAAGGTTTGTATCAAGTCTCCGCGCAACTGCCTGACTTGATACAAACCTTCCGTATCGTGCGTGGCATGGATTGCGCCCTCCTATGTGATGACTTTTTCCAACTTGCTACTACGAATAATCTCCAAGGTCATCCATTGGTATAGCAGTGCCCACTATGATCCCACCCGAAAAATTGAGTCTTGTCCAGTTTAAACTAATTCTTATTGTTACAGTACTAATCGCTATATTTCAGTATATTTTTATGAATTTTATATCGACTTTATCTGATGTGCTTGATGGCATCAACCCTCTCCCTCACCGGCCGCTTGATTAACTAAAATTTTAATGCAATTATAGTGCAGTATATTTAAGGGTAATAGGCATTGCCTTTGAAGACCCTATTAATATAAAAAAATTCACTGCAATATTGCAGTCAAAATACACGTCATTGCAAGGAATTGAATAACATATTGATGTAGAAAGAAAATTGTTTTTAATAGTGGAATCTAGGCACAGTCATCCTGAAGGTCCGATGTTTAGCTATGTCAAATAATTGATATCACCTTAATCTGTATGTATGTGCCAAGCTTTTGTATGATGTAGCAGTTCATTCCTGTAAGAATGAACGGTAATTTTCAGACGAATATAAATACAGTTTATGTGGTGGTTGCGTCCGCCCGTATGACCTCCTCTGGGAGAATTCTGTGAAAACGAAGGGTGACGAACATCCAGGTTGGATAAGGCTCATAGAAGATATTGCAGTTAAAAGACACATGCTACTATAAAGCAGTGAGTAACATATTTAGAACGAATTTTTTCTTACAGTGGGATCTAGGCCCAGTCAACCAACATTATCTCCATGTATATCCAAAACTTTGCTATGATTTTCCAGTGCCTTCCTGTAAGAATGAACGGTATTTTTCAAGCAAAGATCAATCCAGTTTATGTTTCTATGTATCTGTCATATCCGCCCATACAACGTCATCTGGGAGCCCGTTCCAGCTACCGACTATTTGCTGCGAAAACGAATGGCGACGAACATCCATGTGGGATAAGGCTCATCGAAGATATTCCACTTAAAATTAATATGTTACTATAAAGTAGTGAGTAAGATAGTCGCATAGACAGAATATAGTTTTTTGTAACACTGGGATCTAGACACAGTCATCCTAAAGGATCGAAGATTCCCTATATCCCAGTTATCTTTAGGAATGTGCGAAGCTTTGGTGTCATGTAGCAGTCCCTGGAAGAATGAATGGTATTTCAAGCAAATATAAATCCAGTTTATGTTTGAATGTGTCTGTCGTGTCTGCCCATATGATGTCCTCTGGAAGTCCATTCCATGCACTGACAAATCGCTGCAAATTTGAGTGGTGACGAACATCGAGTTGGGATAAGGTTCCTTGAAGTTTGAGATAATTCCCACGCAGGTTAGTTGTTGTAGCAAAGGGAAAAGTCTTTGAAGTGTAGAGCAAAGTCGTGACTCCTTACAGGCCTGTATGTCTGTATGAGATTGCCTTGAATCTGCCTGTACTCAAGAGGGAAAAGGTTATGAGCGTCAAGTCTGCATTTGTATGATAAGGACTTTAGACCCTTCACGAATTTTGTTGCCCTCATTTGAACCCTTTCCAGCAGTGTTTACTCTTTTTTCAGCTACAGTCACCCCGCCTGAACTCGATATTCCAGGTGTGATCGAATAAACGTCCCGTATATTTTTCCGAATATTTCCTTACCGATATCTACGAAAATTCTTTAAGTGGCAAACAGGACATTTGACGACTTTTTGGCGGCCCTGACATATTGAATGGAGGGCTTTAGGAACGAAAAAATGGTGATTCCTATTTCCTTTTGTTCAGATACATTTGACAGGCACCTTCCGTCAAGGAAGTATTGATCGGAGTCGCCCATCGCGCTTGCTTCTTTGTTTTGAGCCATAGTGCGACACATTTCTCAAAGTTGAACTTCATCTATCATTTATCGAACCATATAGATAGGCGTTTGTGTCTTTATAGTAAAGTCTGTTCATCAACAATGCATCAGATTTATTTATTTTTTATTTATTTATTGAGAGTTTACAGGCAAGGTAAAAAGATATATACAGTAGAGCGTCAAGCAGACAGTGGAAAAACTCCTAATCATTCTTTCAAGTGTTTTCAGGAAAAAAAAACTGCAGCGTATTAAGGGATTAATGTTCAGGACAGGGAAGCGTTAAAACAGCTGCATGGTGAAATAATTCTACTTTCAGTGTTATGGATCCGGTATTCGGCACCAGCAGGTTTTTCGGCGAGCGGCTCTTCGCTATTGACTGAAAAAGGAATAAGCCGCTTAAGGTCTGCAGAGACAGCAATATTGCTCTCAGCATGAAGTCCGGCACAGGATTCAGAGTCTGTTAACGCCATCAGAAATGAAAATAGGTTCCACAAAGTCAGCATTCAAAATTTGGAAGGTGTCCTGCATGTAGAAAACTAGTGACAGCTCTCGTAAACAAGGGATAGCTTTGCTGAATTTTGATACTTCTGGGTAGCTTATTCCAGATTGCTATAGCGTTTACCGAAAAAAAACTGACGATATGTAACGGTGCGTGGCAAAAGAAGAAATAAAAAAACACCTCGATGACTAATGTGCCGAGAGTAGTCGAGCTGAATCAGAGATGTAAGGGGGTTAAAGGTACAACTGTTTAAAAGTTTAAACAGTAAAAATAGTCCCTTCTTTAATCTGCCAAGCAACAACGGGTCAAGGCTTGTACGCTCACAGCGTTGTTGGTCGTACAGGTTTCTGTGTTCTAAAAAAATCTATTTTTAAAGAATTGCTGGCCTGTTTCTATCTTTTACCGTTCACTAGCATGCAAAAGGCTAAATCGAAACAGGATGATGGTTGTTGCTAATAACCATAATGGTTCCCAGTTCTATTACGAATTGTCCCATTTTCATTCACTCTTTTAGCCCGTATTCCGGTTGAAAAAAACCCCCAGGGTTGATTTTCTCTGTAGCAGGAGCTGTGCCTGTGCTTCGTTTTCCAAGATGATTTCAAGAGGTCTTCTTCGAGGATTTGAATCGGGTGTTGACAAAGCCTTCCCTATTCTATATGCCTTGAGAATGTGTATGGACTCGCCGTCCTTTAGTAACGTTTTGCATACAATTGAAGGAGTTCCAAGTCATGTTTTACTCGCTCCTTTGGAATTATTGACGCTGACTCCGGAACCCCCTTTATGTTAGTATTATATTTTCGACTCAATCGAGCGCCCATGCGCAACTCAGATCTTTCGACTGAGTACGTACTTGTAACCAGTTCAATTGGTCCGAAAGGTCAAGATGAACCGGGTGTTGGGCAGTTTGGAGCCAAATCCGTGTACGACTTCGTCTTCTTAGACCTTGTTCTCTTTGGGTTTACAAACTCACCAACCTCTTCAACATCGCATGTTGGTGCAACGTCCAGCAGCGAGGTTGCGCTGGGTTGTAAGGCCAGATTATTGTTAATGCTGCCTGAGCTTAGTGATGATGGTGTGGAGCAAGGACTAGATGGGACATTCTTTCGAACTAGCGAACCGTCCTCAGGTTTTCTGGGTTCGGTAAACGCGATGGCTTTTATGCGAGTGTTAGGTAAGCTTGAAGAAGCTATACATGCATACTTATTTTGTTTTGCGGTAGGTTTGTATGGACAGAAGCTTTTTAACAGGTGGGCAAGAAATATATTTTTTAAGATATATATTTCTTGCCTTAGATTGTCTACTTACTGCTCCATCCCTAAGAATTTCTGTAGTTGGCTGAAACAACCCGTACAAGTTTTATCTTCGTAAGCTACATTAACTGAGCTTACTAGACTTTTTGACCGTTTAGCAGGAGGTGAAAAATTAGCAGAATAACGATAGTTGCAGCTATTTTCTGCTAGTCTTTTTATTCGCTGATCAAAATCCCCTGCCAATATGGCCAGGTCGTTAGATCCGCCGATAGATGGTCTACATGATTTTGCGATGCATGTACGAAACTAGGTCGTGGCCAATTTTTTGTGGCAATACACTTAAGGCACCTGCGTTTTGCATACTTATGGGGATACAGAGCAAATGCAATTGATGTTAGAATCACCACAAAATTAACAGAGTCAGTTAGGAGATTCAACCATAATAATATGAAAATATAAGGACTCAGCCCTTGTTTTGAGACCCTTCCGCGATTAAATGCAGATGCAAGGAGCACACAGCCGGCATGAGTTCCAGAAATCAGCAAAGATCGAGGCTAGCAATACCAGTTGAGATCAATCCGGGGCAGGGAAGAATCCTCAGTAGTATAATTTTTTTTTCAAGCCTCAGAATCCTTACAACAAGTCGCAATTTACGAACTCAGGGGAATATACAGACAATTCTTTCATAATTTCCCAGCACCATGTCTTCTACACTGAGGTAGAGACTAAAAACTCGTAGATTCGAGGGACTTTAAATTCGAAACCAATTTCAAACGACGTGCCCATATGAGGCCCATATGATGTGCCCAATGACCAGAAGTGCAAACTCATAGAGCGAAGAGTGTAAGCTGATCATCGTGTGCAATGGAACCACATATCTTATTTGCTCTCCGGCTTGGACAGTTTGAAAATCGTTAACACTTCGCTTGTTCTGATCCTTACATTAAAGCTACCCCTGCACGTACGTAATTGCTCTTTGGAATTTTCGAAAATACGACATCAAATTGGAATTTGTTTATCACCTTCGTCGACTTGATAAAACAGCCTCTACACCAATAAATACTGACAAGTGCTCAGTGAACCAAAAGTGCAAAACCCCTTGAAGATCTTAAGTTATCCAGGACATTTGACCTCTACAAACGGCTGTCGTTCCTGAATATTCTTCCTTTCATTTATTGTTTTTTTAAAAGTGGTTTTGAACTAATAGGCGCATTTATTGCTCATATTGCTCAAAGATGCTTTACCAGATCCTTATCTAAATGTGATGCCTTTCAAGGCTCATACATGGAACTATACGATAGATATGGTCTTCAACCCGTCTGGATCAGAAGACTCAAAAACGGTCTCACTTTTTCTATTCAAAAATCACACACGACCAAGATATTCTCAGAATGAATTTACTAACAAATCAAAACGGTCCCCGAGACACTATAAATTCAGAAAAATATTATAAAAAAATTCCGAAATTCAAAAAGGCCCAACGAGCCAACTTCTATTCCATAAGATACGCGACAATATGGAATGCCCTGCCAAATTCTATTAGAAATAGTCGAACCATACGAGAATTTAAAAATAAAAAAATCAAACAATATATGTTAAATAATAGCACACATCTATTTTTTGGAAGAAGATAGGGAATTTTTCAACTCAGTTCTTCAACATAGAATTCGGGCCGAAAGGGCTCTGACGCGGCATTTACTGTTGGCGATAGCTTCTTAAATCCTGAGTTCTCCCGATGAGCTGTATTATCTGCACCTAGAAGTCAAGCTGAAAATCCAAACGTACTTTGCGTGCGGTGATAGCCATTTCACTAGAACCGGATACTCAGGCCAAAATCTCCCACGATTAGTTATTTAATGTCCTTTTGTAAACCACCTACGACGACCTGCAATGCACACAGAGATTAAGAATCTTATCATCTGGTTATGTGTTACACCCTCTGGTTATGGGCAAGCTATAAGTGGTGGTTAGTGACCTACAAGACTCATAAATACTTATCTTCTGGCTAGGCACAAGGGCTGTCAATGTAATGATTTATATATCCATTATCTAAAAGCAGCTTTTTTCTATCTTAAAAACTATTTAAAAAAAATTATGATAACTTAACATTTAAACATTTAACATCCAGAAATCGAGAGAAGAAAACAAGATTAAAATGATGTACACAAATGTACAGAGCCTATTGAACAAAATGGATGAAATTAAACTGGTCGTGGACCATTT